>JAJLSH010000066.1:0-184263 GCA_030567475.1 Ambrosiozyma angophorae | reverse complement strand
ATGAATGAATGACTGAGTGACTGCGATAACAACCAGCCGTGTTATACAGCCAGTTGTGAACCCTGAAATCAAGTGCTCAGGCACTTCTGCTATTTCAAGGTAGCTACGCCTAGTTGTGACTACTCCACCATCCCCAAAACCACCCCAAACCATCTCAAACCATCCCCATCATCACTACCTCCATTAACTGCTCTGTCTCCCGATCGCTATAGCCGAATGCCGGATGTGCGCACAGGGGCTGGGATCTTATTCAGTTTATAATTAAATATGGGTTTCTTTGAAAATACGACTTATAAAGTCCGTCTTGCCCAGTTGTTCCAAGAACTCTTTTTGGCATTTCTATTTAAACCCGTTCATTGATACCCCATCCTAATAACCTATACTACGCATGTCCTTTTCTCAATCAATTATAAGTGATTATTTAACAATTGCTCCTAAACGAATATCATGTGACTCATTGCAAATAAATGATCAATACGATCCTTTAAGTGAGGTTAATAGATTATTAAAAAAGTTGAAGTATAAAGAAATATTTAAGAAGTCATCTAAGTATAGTTCAAAAGAGTTCTCACATTTTATTCTATCACAAGAATTGAATACATCAGAAACTTTATGTTCAAATGATGATGAATCATCCCCTTCAGAAGATTCATTTTCTGAAAGCAACACTCAATTCAAACAACCAATGACCCCAGATAAATCAATAGGAAATGAAAGTTTGTTAGATGGCAAACATGCAAACTATAACTTAAAATTCTCTTTAAATGGGAAATATTTAGCCATTGCTGGTGAAGAGGGTATAATTCGAATATATCAAGTTATTACAACAAGTAATGAGCGGGCATTGTATAATATTGAGAAACAATATAATGATACTGAATCAATTAATAATAAAGTTGACGGAAAATCTGTTAAACCAAGAAGTATCAGTCTCAGTTCTGGTTGTTCTATTGGTAAGAAGAAAAAAAACTCACATTTATTTGCTCCTGTATTTAAACCTAGACCAATAAGAAGTTTTTCTCATTCAGATAGTATTTTGGATTTTGATTGGTCAATTAATAACTTTTTATTGTCAACATCTGAAGATGGTACAGTTAAATTATGGCATACTGATAGAGAAGATTGTTTAAAAGAATTCGTATTCAAATCTTTTGTGTCATGCATTAAATTTCATAAATCAGATGATAGAAGCTTTATAAGTTGCGAGTATAATGGAAGTATTAAGGTTTGGTCGATTGCCGATAATGTTATTCTCTATGAAGCCAAAATAAATAATAAAATTACTAGTATGGATTTAACACCAGATTCAGAAATTTTATTTATTGGATGTGAAGATGGAAATTTTTTTTCATTTAAATTGATTGGTTTAAAAAAAATTTCTAAGTTTCAAATAAGGTCGCATAATAAAGGTTCAAGAATAACTGGTATACAATCATATTCATATAATAATTCAATTAAAGTTTTAATTACTTCGAATGATTCAAAAATAAGATTATTCGATTTTACAAATGAGTTACTTGAAGTTAAGATGTCAGGGCTTGTTAATAGTTATTCCACAATCAAAGCTTCAATCGATGAAGATTTCAACTATGTATTATCTGGTTCAGAGAATGGTTCTCTATACATTTGGTCAAATGATAAGGAAAATATTAAAAAATTATATGATGAAAAAAATAATAAAAATTTCAATTTGAAGTGGGATTTAAAATCATTATTTATAGATGACATTTGCCTTTTTAAGGATAAAAACTATATTGCACTAAGAGCTCACTCGACACGTTGCAATGCAACAATATTTGCTCCGCCATCTACTTCGAAGTTACTAGAATTAAGTGATGATCCAATAATTGATCTTAAGGGAAAGTATTCAGAATTTATTGATATCTTAGATTCTAAAAGTATTAGTGACGAAGATTTTAAAGAAGATTTATCAACTTCAATTATAGTTTCAACTGATAATAATGGTATTATTAGAGTATTTAGAAGAGATTTATCATATGGAATTAGAAAGCTATTATTATCTAAAAAGGCAACCATCAATCAAGATAAGTTACTATCGGTGAATAGAAAAAGATCCCAATCAATAATATCTGATTCATCAACTTTCTTGCAATCCAATGAATTAGAACGTGAAAAAACAAGTGATATACATAGAATAGAAACAGTATTAACTGGTAATCTTTCATTAAATTCAAGAAGTTTAGTAAATCTTCGGGAAATTGAT
This sequence comes from Ambrosiozyma angophorae, assembly GCA_030567475.1. Taxonomy (NCBI): domain Eukaryota; kingdom Fungi; phylum Ascomycota; class Pichiomycetes; order Pichiales; family Pichiaceae; genus Ambrosiozyma; species Ambrosiozyma angophorae. The sequence goes on along the minus strand of JAJLSH010000066.1, from coordinate 182,039 downwards.
AATCATTTAAAAACTCTTCAGTTAATTAAAAAATTATCTGATTCCGATAATATATATGATTACGAAATTGATCAGGATAATACATATTCTTTAAATTCAAGTACACAAGAAATTAAATTTGTTGTTCATGATACTTGTCCCCATTGTGGTGGTGATAGATTTAACGCAAAGCCAATTGATATATCACCTAATAATCATATTAATTTTGTTTGTTCAGATTGTAATAGAATTATTGATAATAATATACCTTAATTATGTTTTTCCTTACAGTAGAATCTTTACTATACTCTTTAATTAATAGAAAGGACGCGTCGAGTGGTGTCACGCGTTACGTCGAGTCACGTGCGTTTTAAGTCGATTGACTCAAGAGGTTACCCGCCCAAACGCGCCGACTCCTTCAAAAATCCCTTTTCAAGAATTTCAAACGAGCAGGATGGCAAAATCCTTTGCAATCACATCTTCGTCACACTTTACACATACAAAAGATGGCATCAGAATTTTCAGAAGTTCAATTGTTCGTTAGACCGATTGGTCCAGAAGTTAAGCATGAGGAAGTTGAAGAATTTTTCCAACAAATTGGTCCATTAAAAGAGCTTAGATTAATGCCAGGTTACGCCTTTGTTGAGTATGAAACTGCTGAATTTGCACAAAGGGCATTTGCTGAATTACCAGAAAAACCGCTAGCTGGTGAAACACTTCAAATTGAATTTGCCAAACAAAAACCAGAATATGCAAAGAAAGGTGAAAATAGAGTGAAAGTTTCAAATTTACCACCAGGTACCGCATGGCAAGATTTCAAGGATTTTATTAGAGAAGAAGTTAGATTAACTCCAACTTTTGTTAGAATCCCACATGAAGAACCAACTATTTGTCATTTAGAATTTGCCTCAAAAGAAGATTTGGATTCTGCTGTTTCTCAATTAAATGGTGCTACTTATAAAGATTCTCAAATATCTGCTGAAGAAGATTTATCCCCATATATTGCTTCAGCTTCAAGACAAAACAATTTCAGACCAAGAGGCCAGTTCATTCCAAGAGGTGGTTTCTATAGAGGCGGTTATGTCCCAAGAGGTGGTAGAGGTGGATATATTCCAAGAGGTGGATATGCACCAAGAGGTGGATACGTTCCAAGAGGTGGTTATGCTCCAAGAGGTGGATACTATAACAGTCCTCCTTATGGTGGTGGTGCTCCATATGGTTCCAGTCCACAAAGAGGGGGATATAGGGATTACCAAAGAGGTGGTTATGTTCCAAGAGGTGGTAGAGGTGGATTCATCCCAAGAGGTGGATATGCTCCAAGAGGTGGGTATCCAGACAGACCTTTTAGAGATGGCCCTCCTCCTCCAAGGGATGATTACAGAACTCAAAGAGATGGCGCTGGTGACAGTTCGTTTCAAGAAAGAGGTGGATTCCAAGACAGAGGTGGTGAAGGATTCCCAGATAGAGGTGGTTATGGTAGAGATAGATCACCAACCAGATATTAAGCCTAAGAATAATTGACTTCGGATTTCCAATAAGTTTATATTTCAAATTTTTTGTTTCAATGTGGTTTTTCATTTTGGTTTTAACCTTTATTTGTTTTGTTCATGTTATTGTAAAAGTTGTTGCAAATTATTCTATCTGATTACATATATGTTGAAAATTAATGCATACAGTTGGTTCAATTTGGATTGAAGAATTAAAGTAATTAAAAGATAAATTACATTGCTTAAAAAAGAAAAAATTATTATTATGATTATTTAGAAAAGAAAAAAAATATTGAAAAAAAGATTGTATAATATTATCCTATTTCCCTTCCCCTTTTTTGTTTTTAGCTTTTTTATTGTAAAAATTACCTCCATTTGAAAAATGAATGGGTTTCAATTTTGGACAATGATTCTATTCAATTAGTTCAATTACTTTTATTCAAAATTTGAATTATTTAAAAGAATTATATTTCCCCTTAAATTATCAAGTTGTAGAAGAAGAATACTTCAAATCGATTATAATTATTTACAATGTTTATTATACATGCATAATTAGAAAAATAAGAAAGGAAGCAAGCAAGCAAGGGGATAGATAGCACGAAAAAGATAAAAGCTTAAGACTTAGAAAAATAGACATACCCCGACATTAATTGTTCATGGATCACAAGTGTAATTATCAATGTGATTTAACATATGATTGACTTCACCAGCATCGTTACCATCATCATCATCATCATCATCATCATCATCATAACCATCATCATCGGTATCGTAAAGGTGATATAAATGTTCCAAATTGTTCAAATCATTTTCTATTGAATTCAATGGACTTAAAATATCTAGAGCTTCAGTTTTAATAATCAACTGATTAATTTCCTGTAATGTATCAATATTGTCTTTCTGTAATATACTGGATTTAATGGTTTGTACGATAGACTCATTTCTCTGTTGTTGTAATATGACTAGCATTAATTGATCTTTTGAACTTTGTAAAGTTGTATTTTTTTGTAATAATTTATGTTGATTAACTTTATTTGAAAATGACACTGTGTCAATATAATCATCTTGCCATTTAATATGGTTGTTTAATTTTCTTATAATATCATCTTTTTCAAGTAATTCTTGTTCTACAATCAGCTTCTTATCATCTTCAATATCTTTCTCCTTCATGAAATCTTGATTTCTCTCTAAATTATTGATATACGTTAATAGTTCATCTCTTTCATCTTTGTACTTCTTGACTAAATTTTTCAGATTAATAGTCTCCTCTCTATTAGCTTTTGAATGATTCTTAATCTTTAAAGTATTCTTTGCGAATCTTAAAGTTGATAGAGTTTCATTAAAATCCAGTGGAGAAACACAACTAATCATTAAAGTTTTTGAATTCCCTCCAATATTATCTTTTAGTAACCAAGTTAAAACAGACTCTCTGTATGGAACAACGGGTTTTTTAGCTCCATTTGTTGAATCAGATAGTAAAGTTAATATTCGACCCAATGTAGTCAACGATTTATTTATAACAGAACCTTCTTTTTGTCTAATTGGATCTAAACCTTCAATCGACAGCGCTTTTTCTGATCCTGCTAAGTCAACCAATCTCAAATTTGAAGTTGTTTTAATTATACTATCTGAATCAAACTTCTCTTGCGTTAGTTGAAGTGTTAGTATTGAGTGTGATCTTGATGAATTCTTATTTAAGTTTGTTAAAGCGGTTGTTCTATTTTTGATACCAATATTGATTAATCTCTTAATTTCATCAACGTTTGTAACTTTATAATTTGATAAATTTTCAATAAATGGCATCTTATTTAAATTTTCTCTAACTCTTAATTTATTTTGATTGCTTTTAGTAACTGAAGATGAGGAAAGTAAATCATAAACTAATTCCTGATAGATTTCAAAATATGATAATTTTAATTCAAATTTTGTATCCGTTAACTGATTTAATTTCACCAATAAATTTTCACAAATTAATGGTATCAACCCTGGGTTTGTGTCATCGCCCATCATTGTAAACGTTTTGCCCGAGCCAGTTTGCCCATATGCCAATATACAACTATTGAAACCTCCTAATGTATTACTGACCATTGATTCACCAGTATTCTTGAATATTTCTTCTTGTGTTGAATTTGTATCAAAGCATCTATTAAATTCGAATTGTATTGGATTTTTATATTTTTTAAACTGTGAAGAATCTATGGATGGCTTGATTGAGATTGACCTATCCGTTATTGAATCCACAATAGTTTGAGAATCTTGAGTAACATCTGAGGGTAATATTGGTCTAACTCTGATTGCAACTTCAATATTTGTTGAATCTTGGATTGTTTGTTGTTGATCTTCATTGATATTAATGGGGGTTTCGATGTTCAATAAAGCATTGGGGCTTTTCAAAGAAGCATCACTTACCACACTTCTCCTCTTGTTAACCTTGATGGAATCCATGCCTATTTTCAGCATCAATTCGGTGTTGTTGATGGTTCAGATGTTGATCTTTAAACCTCTCTGAAAACGACGCGTCGGCCGCGCCGGTGGCGAGTCGATTCGAAAGTACTGAAGTTGATTAAAAGAGGTGTTATCAGGGGAAAATGTTGGTTATCACCAGGTACAGGTAATATATAGCTAGAAGGAGAGTTGTATTAGTTTAGGTAATAGATACTTGTTTTCACATCATCAAAATGTCTGAATTAGCCCCAGAACAAGAAGTTCAACTTGTACAGTTTAAAGAAATTACAGGATACGATGAATCTAAGGATCAAGCTAAAGTATTAAGGCTGTTAGAAGTTTGTAATTGGAATTTGGATATTGCTATCTCTAGATATTTTGATAGTGATTTTCCTGCCCTAATTTCGGAAACTTCAACTACACCATCACCGTCATTGTTCAATGGATCCAATGGATCTTTCGGTACAGATCACTCATCATCCAGTACTTCTCATACAAGACCATCTTCTTCACAACCCCAAGCTATTGCTTTTGATAATGAATACTTACATCAGTTTATTCCAAAATTGGCTAGAGCTGGTTTAATTCAAAATAAATGGAAATCTCAATTAGGTTTAGGTTTACAAAAAACGATTCAAACAAATTCAAATTATAATATGTTGGGGCCTATAGTGTTTATATTGATGCTATTTCCAAGATTATTATGGGTTATTGGATTTGGTTTAAATAAATTATTAGGTTCATTATTTCCAAATTTATTTAGAATTTTAGGATTTAGAACGTATCCAAATGATTTTCCAGATAAACCAATTTATAATACAATTGATAAAATTGAATCTTATAATATTAAAGAATCGATTGAATCAATAATTGGTGAAACAACAGATTTAGAAATCTTTCACGGTGAGTTTAATGATGCCTTTAAAAAAGCAAAAAATGAATTAAAATGGTTAATGTGTATATTAATAAATTTACATGAAAAATCAGATCCATCTTCAATTAAATTTACTAAAACATTTTTAAATAATTCAAATTTCATTAATTTTATTAAATCAAATAATATTATATTATATATTGGCGATGTTTCGTATCCTGAACCATTTGAAGTTGGCCAAACTTATAAATGTTCTTCCTTACCTTATATTAATTTAATTGCCGAAGTGTCGGCAACTGGTACTACATTACCTTCAATGTCAATAGTCACAAGATTAACAAATTTTGAAAAATTAAATTCGAGTGATTCTTATAAAAAACTAATTAAAAGATTTAATAGATTAATTGAAAAATATGAACCACAATTAATCACACATAGAATGGACAAACAAGAAGCAGAATATTCAAGATTAATAAGACAGCAACAAGATGATGCATATCAGGAATCCTTATTAAAAGATAAACTAAAACAAGAAGAAAAGAAAAAGAAAGAATCTGAAGAAAGAGAAAAACAAGAACAATTTGAAATTGAGCAAAATGATAAATTATTAAAAGAAGAACAAAAGAAAGCCTTAATTGTTGAATCTTATAATCGATTATTTAATAGGGATGATAAATCTTGGATTAAAGGTGAATTTACAACAATCCAATTGAGAGATCATGAAGGTCATAGAAGTATTAAAAGATTTCATAAGCATGAATCGACATTTGATATATTTTGCTTTGTTGAGTGTAAAAAATTTCTTGATACAGAGAAAAAACAATTAAAGTTGTCTGAAGATGAAATTATCTCAAATATTAAAACTGATGTTAATATAGATAATTATGAGCATAAATTTTTATTTGATTTAATATCACCAATGCCAAGAATGAAATTGGAATCAAATAAAGAACAAAATTTAGAAGATATTAAAGCATTATGGCCAAATGGATCTTTACTGATTGAAGAATTTGATGAAGATGATGAAAGTGAAGAAGAAGAGGAAGAAAATTAATTACTAAATTGTGTAACTCTTTTTTTTTTTTTTTTTTGACATTTGAAGAAAGTAATCGCATGAGATTATAGTTCTAGTAAAGATTTTTTTAATTATATAAAAATTATTACATATACTAATTTATCTTCTTCTTTTTGAATGCTGATCATCTTCATCTCTTAAATTTTGTATATTTTCTGAAACCACCCCCATAACATAATCTTTCAATTTTGAATTCTTTTCATCTTCAGTCATATTCTCATCACCAAAAATTTTTTCTAGTTGTTTTCTCTTTTCACTAATATCTTTATCATTATCTTCAACAACATCAGAAGATAAAACATATTGGAATTTTTCACCATTTGGTAAAACTAAATCATTATCAACACTCTTACCACTTTCATCTTCAGAATTCCATCCATTCTTACCAAACTTTTCTAAATTTAAAAAATATTCAATTAATTCAGGAAACTCATTTTCATCTTGTTGATATTGACCTGGAGTCAAGCCATCATTATTTTTAATTTTATAATCTGCATTAAATTCTTCAATCAATATCTTTGCAATTTTTAAATCTTCAATATGATGCAATGGAGTATCACCATCACCATCTTGAATATTTATATTACCACCATTTTCCAAAAGATATCTTAATAATTCAATATTTCCATATGATGCACAAGCATGAATTGGAGTATAACCATTCGGATCAGGGGAATTTGCAGTGAATTTACCTGATGATATTAAATTTTGAACTACTGAAATCTTGTTATCAGCTGCTGCTACCCAAATATTTATATTACTCATAATAAAGAATGATTTAAATGTTTATAAAGTTGTAGTTGGATATGTGTTTTAGAGCTAGCTAGTTGAAAAATAAATAGCGAAATAAAACGAATAAAAATTTTGTTGATAATGGTTCTTTTTTTTTTTATTTTTTATTTCTTGTCTATCTTGAATCAAACGTTGATTTACTGGTGACTTGGCGATAATGAGTTCAACATCACAACCAGAAGAGTCGAAAGTGCCGGTAGATAAAACTTTGAGTGCAAAGGATACAACATCAGGATTTAGCTGGTGGTTAGAAACTCTTAAATATAAAACCGGTCTTGGTTCACAAACACCAGTTGAAAAAGCTGAATATGAAAGATTATCAAATGAAAAAAAGAAACTTGAAGAGTGTAAAAAATGTAATGAATACTTAGATTTTAATTTAAATTATTCACCGACTGTTATATTTTTAATTCAACAAATTAATGATATTGGTGGACATGTTTCAATTGACAAAATTCAATGTCAACATTGCAATACAGAAAAGACAGGTGGATATAATGCAAAATTAGGTATTCAATTATGTTCCAATTATATGAAGGATAAGTATGCATTAGGAGATACGCTATCACATGAATTAATTCATTGGTATGATTCTACAAGATTTAAAATTAATTGGAATGATATTAGACATCAAGCATGTTCTGAAATTAGAGCAAGTTCTTTAAGTGGTGAATGTGCAATAATGACTGAATTTAAAAGAACTTATGGAACTGCTAAATTAGCAAAAGGTCATCAAGATTGTGTTAAAAGAAGAGCTGCTCTAAGTTTAATGGCACATCCTGATTGTAAAGATAGAGAGATGGCTGATTTAATTGTTAATGATGTTTTTAGATCTTGTTTTAATGATACCAGACCCTTTGAAAGGATTTATCGTTAAATTATCTTGTATATATTTGTATTTTGCGATAAATTTAGAACGAATAAATAAAAAAAAAAAAAAATATAATAAGTAATAAAATAAATGATATGATATGATATATATATATATATATATATATAATCAATAGAAGAAACGACCGAGAATTAAATATCAGTAGGCTAAGTTCACTAATACAAGTACCAAAAAGATTTGAACTAAACAACCAAGAAAATATTTAATAGTGAAAAAAACAATAAAAACAAAATAAGAAATAAAAATACTTTCAAAAAACCAAGTACATAGTACCCATCATACTTGGACCCAAACAAATTCCAAGCCAAAAAACACAATTTCCTAAAGTTTTTTTTTCTTTTAAATATTGAGTTTTTGATAGAGCAATTAAAGGTAATTGACCCATTTGTAATAATAATAAATAACCTCTTAATTTATTAAAAATGACATACATTGCTAATTCATGAATAACTGAGCTTAAGAAAAAAGTAATTAAAGTAGCAGTATTCTTATTAACTTGAAAAGCAGAAATTGATGAATGATAAACATGTCTTAATAAAAATTTATGAACGGGAGCATTCCAATCTCTTGCATAATCATTCCAATCAACCGAATTCCACCAATATCTATAAAATTCACGATCAGCAAAACATGTTAATTCAGCAATTGCATTCAAAATTAATTCCCAGATTAAGAAAAACACAAGTAAATAAACAAATAGAAATGGTGGAATAAATTCTAGCAAAATAATTGGATATAATTTAATACGATACCATAATGATTGAGTTTCACTTAATTCTTGAAATTTAATAACTAATGGATATAAATGATGTTGTGATATGGTAATCATTAATAATATAATACCAAAGATTCCAGCAATTTTTGAAAAGACATAACTTATTCTAACACGATCATTTCTAACATAATCAATTTCATAAACAACTGTTGGAAACATTGAATACCAAAAGAAATTGTTAAAGGTAATATTTTTAGGAAATTGTTGATTTGTCTTTGAACCATTTAATAATTCAAAATTACAAAATTCAATTGAATCATTTAATGCATCTTTCATATCATTTTCAATATTATTTTTATGTTTTGATAAAAATAATTTTGAGAAAGTTAATTCATTTTCAATATTCCATAAATAACCATTAAAGAAACTATATGAATGCATTTTCATTAACAGTACAATTGAATGTAACATTAAAAAGATTCTACCAATCCATGGGAAATCCATATATTTTGAAAACCAAGTAAAGAATAGAACAAATAATACTTCAAATGAACTTTGAATTTTGACACCAATTCTTGACCAACTAATCAATCCTTCTTTAACAGCCAGTTGAACTAAAACAGATATATACATTGAACCATACATAAATAAATCAGTTAAACCAATTTTCCATAAATCTTTTAATAATATCTTAAAAATTAAATTTTTAAAAATTGGTCCATCTTGAAACCAAGATTCCATAAAAGTTTTAAATCCCATTATAAAGACACAAAACCAAAATGCAACAGCAAATCCATAAAATTTAGCACCAAATTTAACTTCAGTATCTAATATTGAACCTCTTGCTACAGATTGAAAATCCCCAAATTTTGATCTTTTTGATCCATCTTTTTTATATCTAACTTTTTTTAAATGATTCAATTTTAAAAGTTTTAAATCTAAAGGAACTTCTGTTTCTGTTGTTGTTCCTGTGGTGGTACTTTGTATTTTCTCATCAGCCTTTTTTAAATCAACTTTTTCATCATGATCCGACGTAGAATCATCTTTACTACTATTGTTATCAGATGAAGAATCATATTCATCATTTACTAATACAGATTGACGTTTACAATCTTTATGTAATTTTCCTGAATTTGTTATCATTTCTGCTAACTTTAATTCTGATTTTGAAAAATCACCTGAGATGATACTAGATGAATCAGATAGATCCGATGTAGCTGCATCATCCTGATTGGATAACTCCTTCGATTGAGGCATTGTAATTGTAATTGCAATTGAATATATAGTATTAAGAAAATGAAATACTGTATCCTTTCGTTTATTTTCCTTGCCCCAGTTATTTTTTTTTTTTTTTTTGAATTGCCTTTTTGCTATTTTATATAAGTGGCCCAGTTCGGGCCGGAAACAGAAGTTAAATTCCGATCTCCTAGTTCCGAAATATGCGTTATTGCCGAAATGCTTCCGACTGCGCCACGTTTACTGTTTCAGTCACCTGCGCCACCCCCACTCAACACCTTTCCCCAAAAAAAAAAATTTTACTGCGCCTTTTCTCCCGTGCTGTTTTTTGTTTTTCACCAGCCACCCACCCGCTACTTCCCGGGAAAAGAAATAACATGATTTAAAAGTTTAATAAACAGGTGATTGATCATCACCTTAGATAATATCTCTCCACGACAACACTTGCATTATGCCCGAAATGTCATTATAAAAGGACTTGAAATTCCTTCTTCAATAGTTGGTATACATTTTTTTTTTTTTTTGTTTTTGTTTTTGTTTTCTGTATTACAATTACAATTACAATTACAATTACAATTACAATTACAATTACAATTAAAACCAAATTACATTTATAATATGGGTGGTCATAAAAAAACAGAGAAAATTAATACCGAACCACGTGTTGTTGATCATCTTGGTTCAGCACCTAAAGTGCGTAATTCAAAAGAACAATCATTTACAACAATTGAAGATTTTGAAGATTATATTAAAAATGAATCTTGGGATAATGAATTTGATAAATTAAATATTCATTTAGAATATTTACCACCATTTATTTTACATGAGATTCATAATAATGAAGATAATATCAAAGATTCAATGACATCATTAAATAAAAAATTTAAAAGACATTTACAACAACATATTGTTAAACATTTATTACCTGAAATTAATAAAATGAGTGGAATAAATTACTCATTCAAAAAAATTAATGAAGAACTAGTTCCAAATGAATTTAATACTGCTTCTGTTTATCATTGGCATTATGAAGATGCAACTAATCATGGTTTTGAAGAAGATGAATATCAGAAACGTCATCATTGGTTGGTTAGCTTAGATGTTACTTGTAATTCTGAAAATCCTTATGTTAAAGTTGATTTTAAATGTACTCCATTAGAGGAGTGATGAATGAATAATGAAATTTAATTTTTTGTTTTTATTTTAATGTGTCCCTTGAAATTACATTTTTAAGTAATTTTTAATTTAATATAGATATTTTATATGTGTGTGTTTAACTCGAAAACGTAAATAAAACTAAACAAAAAAAATAAAAAATAAAAAAAAGAGAGCATTAAAAAAGTTAATTTAAATAATTCGAATTGCCGATTGAGCAATATTAGCCAAATTAAAAACTTCATTATCGCCAATTCCAATATAAGTATTAATAACAATTGGATTATAAGTATTAACAGCTGTTGTATTATAATACGTTGTAACTATCATACTTGTATTCAAAGTGCTTTCCAAAGTAGTTGTATATTCCATAAATGTTTCATTATAACCGAACTTAAAAATAGAATTAAATAAATCACCAGCACCAACAGTAAAAGCATTAAAATTAATTGCTTCACTAGTTTCATTATAAATTACTCTTCTAAGATAACAATAACCTAAAATATCAGTAATATCGTTGGATATATTTGAAGGTAAATTAAATATTAAATTATAGTTATTCAATAAAACTGCATTAGTATCATTTGTAACAGTCAATGCATTAACATGTCTATATTCTTTTAAAACACTACTATATGATTGAATTGCTGAATCATGCATATTTTCATATAAATAAGCTGAAAGTCCAGAGTCATTATTTTCATATTCATAAACTAATGCTAATGCTCCACATAAAACCATTTCAGAATTATCTTCGATTTGAATTTGTCTTTTGGTTTCAATAACATTAATAATTGTACCTGTTGTATCTAAAACCGTTGAGTTAGCTATAGTTGTAGTATGCGTTGATACAATTGCAGATCCATCTCTTGATTGTGTATAAACTATTTCAAATGGATATTTAGTGGATGAGGTACAACCACCAGTAACACTAATTATCGTTGAGTATGGTGAAGTTTCTGGAGCTGCCGGTACTGTGATAATGGTACCATTAAGAGTTATTGGAGCTATCAAATCTTCAACTTGAACGTCAAAAACAATTTTGGCTTCTGCTTGAATTCTATCATACCATGGAAATATAGATAAATAACTTGCAACTGAAGTACATAGTTCAAGACTAACTGACTCATTTGCATTAAGTTTAGAATTCCATTCCGAATAGATTGATCTAAATGAATTAAATGCTGTTGTATTTGTATTGGTTGGTGCTGTTGCAAATTCATTATAATCATGACCAAAATTATGCATCTCATAATCAAGTCCCACACATTGTGCTAAGATATACAAATCTGAATAAACTTTATAATCACCACTGCCCGCTGTTTCACCAACGAACGTATCATAAGAAGTTGATGTTGAGTTTGTAAATGTATATAGTGACTTTTCATTAAAAAACCAGTAACCTTGCACACTTAATACAGCATTCACAGTATACGCTGATTCTATGGAAGAAATCATTGTTGATATATCGCTTGGCTCAGCTGAAACTTGGTAAAATATAGATGCAAATTTTTGAATTAATTCTGTTTGAATATATTGATCTGAAAATGGTAAATTTTGTAATGAATTTAATGAAGAAAATAAGTCAGAATAATTTGAATCAATTGAACTAAAGGGTTCCAAAAAATAAGGAACATCCTCTGTAATCATAGTAAAAATTGCAGCTTCAATTTGCGTACTATAAAGTGGTGAAATTGTGAAGTTAAAATTATCAACTTGAAAGGTCACTGAGGTGACTGTCTTGTTGAATTCTGAAATAACATTATAATATCCAGATTCGTAATCAGTTTCATCATTATAAGAGGTGGTATAAGATGAATCATCATCGGAATAATCATCTGAATAATAATCGGAATAATCATCTGAATAATCATCTGAATAGTAGCTATCACTGTCACTCTCATCAACTTCTTTATACACATATCCTTTTAATTTCTTAAGGTGAGTTTTGTTAGTTCTTTTAAAATTTCTTTCTTCATGTTTATTAAAAGTGTTAATCTTTGGTGTATCTGTTTTTTTAGGAATTGAGATGGTTGCTTGAGCTTGAACAGCGCTCATAAGATCGCCAGAAACCAGATTAACTGATAATAGTATGGCTAGTGCATAGATCGTGTCTACTGTACAAAGCATTTCTTCTATTTAGCAGTCTTAAGGGGGTTTCAAGTTCAACATGTTTCCCATGATTGTTCTAAGTTAAGTTGATGTCTGAATTGATTGCCTGCATGTTGGGGGACTGGTCTTTATGGGATTCGAGTGTACTGAAAATCTCCTTAACGAAAAAAAATGTTTTTGGAATATTTTTTTGAAAAAGCTATAATGTGAAATCCGTTGTATCAGGAATATGAATATATTCATTTACAGTAAACTCTATAAAGTCTAGTATTCGCCTAGAATCGTTCGATTTATTCCTAAACTACTTAAAGTATATTGCTTTATCTTTTACCATAGTTAAAACTGTTTCGGATTCCAGGGAATTCTAGTTTATTATGGAAGTGAAGAAAAATACTATGTATATATATAAATCATATCGTCTCTTTGAAGAAATAATGGTCATAGCAAAATTCAAAATCCTTGTTGAGTAGAACATGGGAGCTTAACGAGTTTTGATTAACATCAACAAGGAAAGTGGTCACCATGATATTTCAAGTGATCTATTTAAGTTAACGTTGAAAAGTAAACCAACGCAAAATCGATTTATACATTTGAAAAAAAAAAAAGATAAAGAAATGAAACTATTAGAAATTAGGCAAAAAAATGTTCCAGAAAAGGTAAGTATAAAAAGGGGGCACGAGAAATGAAAAATAGAAAATCCATGAAAATAGTGAGAAAAATCAAAACTAGGATATTCAAATTAAAAATTAAATGTAAAAGTAAAAGTAAAAGCAACATTTTGAAGCAATAAGAGACATTAACTACGACCCAAATCTATTGGAGTTCCACTTTAGCACAACTTTAGTAATGAAAATATATCATTAAACGATAAATGAGCAACGGTTAAGAAATGACATCGTCTTGAAAGAATTTGTCTGAAATTATTTCTTCACCATCTTAACACCATCTAAACTACTCAAACTATTATTAAGCTTTAAATTCAAACGTCTGATACTAATTTCACATTCCTTACATAATGAATGATTAAATCCATAAGTACGTTGTAAATTTTTCAATAGTAATCCAATAGGTAATAAAAATTTCAAGAAATAACCAGAAAACAAATCCTTTGTTGGTTGTAAAAATTTATAATTATCAGAATAATAGAAAACTGGATCATTTTTAGCAATCTTATTAATCCATGATAAAAACTCTTGATCCAAGATTAAAATATCACTAACATCTTCAACATATTGATTATAAACAGTTGTTAATTCACCAATAAAATCATGAATCAACATTAAGACGATTTCATCATTAACAAAGAGGAATTCATAACAAGGTTTTAAACGAAGAATAAAATCATCTAACATACTTCTCATTTCAATAATTGGCATGGCAGCTTTATATTCTTTACCATATTTATTAAAGTACTCAGGAATATAATACACTGCCATTCTATCAAAATTTAGTAATGCTTTTTTCAATCCAATAAATATTTCAAATAATAATCCTTGCTTTCTCCATTCTTGTGAATTCCAGTGTTTGATTTGTTTTCTTTCAACATCATGCAAGTTCCAAAATGAATCTAATTGGGATTGACTTGCGGATAACATATTATGATTTGCTTTGCCATGCCATTTGATAATTGATTGAATCCTTAAAGGTGGTGGTGTTAAAGGTTCAGGTTTAGAAGTGATAACCGTTTCAAGACTTTCAGATAAGTTAAGAAGTTGAGTATATATGGTTTCAGAGATATTTATATGATCATTGTATAACATTCCGATAGTGTTTTCCTTTGTTAATTGAGTAATTAATTTGAATGTTAAACCAGCTAAATCTAATAGACAATGATCTAGTGATTGGGCAAGAACAGAATCATTAAGAAGAAATTTATCAGTTTCTGTTGATGCTGGTGATTGTGAAATTAATGAAACTAGTTCAATATAAATGTTAACACATTTACATAAATCTGAAGCAATCCATCTTTTGAAAGTTTCTAGGAAACCAAATCCATTAACAATAACATTGTTTTCACAATGTAAACTTAAACTTTTCACAAAATATTTCATTTCATTAACCAAAGAATTTAAAGTCGATATTGAACCATTATGAAGTCTGGTAATCTTATAGTCTAGATAAGCTAAATTATCGTTTAATTCATGCTCAAATATATTGATTGAAATTTGTAATTGAATTTCCTTTTGTTTTAAAGTTGTAAAGATATTAAATAAATTTGATTGAAAGAACATATGAATTTCATCTTTATAAATTGAACAATCGCGTTGACTTAAATTCCAAAATTCTAAATAATCTTTACATTCAATTGAAATTAATTTCCATGAATTTGGAGGGAATTTTTTATAATCTTTTGAAATATTATTAGCATGATATTGATATAAAACTGAAAGTATATCTAAAGTATCATTTTTTAATACTTTAATATTATTATCCTCTTGTTCACTATTATTTAAATCACGATATAATTTAATTAATTCTTTCAGAGTTGAAACTATAGGATGATACAAACTTAAGTTGCAAGAAGCAATTAAATCAAACGTTCTAACTAACATATGAGAATTATCTGATTCATTTGTAAATTGGTTAGAATTGATAGTTTGTGTAATTAATTCAGTATCAACTTTAATTGTGTTGGATAGATCATTTAAAACTTGAGGATAATCAAACATAGCAGGTTTGAATTTAGTTTCATACCATGCTTTCAATTCAGATAAAATATAGGTATCATTGACAAACATTGTACCATCATAAGCCTTTGATAATTTTATATCAATTAAATCAGTTAAATCTAATGATAAATTTATTAATTTTTTGAAATTTTTTATTGGATTTTTTAAATCAATTGAAACCAATTTATTCAGTTCAATCTTTAATTTCTTTAGGATAGAAAATAATTTAAATAATTGAACTTGAATTTGATACTCAATTTGAAATTTGCTTTCTTCATTATTATTTGTTAAATTGTCAATATCCGATTTTTCAAGACCCCAGTATTCATTATAATCACTAGTTTCAACTAATTGTAAACTGTGACGAATATCCTTTTGGAATTTATTGATGATAGTTGCTAATGAAAGTGAAAAATTCTCACAAATTTTGGTTTCTTTATTCTTTATATTGAATAATCGTGGATTTGGGAGGACTTTTAAAGTAGAAGAAGCAGAAGATTTACAGCTTTTTTGATTGAATAAAGTATTATATAGTTCTAGTTTGCTTGAATATGGTCTTTCTTGAAAAGGTGGTTCAGATGAGTAAATAGTGGATGAATTAGTCGACACAGTTAAAGAAGATCCTGATGAAATGGAAGACCCTGTTCTGGAATGTTTAGAGTTCCAAGGATCCAGAGTACGAGACAACATGAGAATATAACAAATACCAGAAAGATCGATCACCTGTTTCTTCGACCAGTATCTTCTTTTTCCAAGGGAAATCCAGTTCGTACTTATAGTCCCACAAACTCCGCAATCCGGTCAGGGCCGCTGCTGCGGCGGATGCCTGTTGCTATTTATAATCAGCTATAGCTTTAATTTTTCTAGCAAGATCTGAAATCCACGGAAACTGATCGAAGAAACCCAATCAGATTGTAGAAACTGGCTACTATCATGTATATCTTTTAGATGGTTGGTTACGTTACTATTGATTCCTATTTAAGCTTGTAAATTTACTTCGTTTGGACTTGTTTGAAGACATCATAATATTGAATAATATTTGTAGTATAAACGTCAAAATAAATAGAAAGTTGGATAGAAAAAATAATCAAAAGTTTACAGAATGATATAAAGAATCAATTAATAAATAAAAAAAGAACGATTGAATTTATAATTCATCCTTCTTTAAAGATTCCTGAGAAGCAACAGAATTTCTTTCAGCAATCTTGTTGAATAATTTGGAATCAACACCTGTACTAATTTCACTACTCCAACCAGGAGCACCTTCAAACCCATTTGTACCTGCCTGATAATCCATAAAAACTTTATAAAGTCTAGGCTTTGTAGTTTCAACGAAAGGGCCATGTTGAACAACTGATTGATTTAAAACTTTACCAGCAATCAAAACAAAATCAGTATCTTTTGAGGAATCTTCAGGAGCAGTACCACCAACTGATGAACCATCTCTATTGAAAAAAACATTCGTATATTCAGGAATTTTAGTACCATTTATATTCAAGGAACCTTCTAGTATATATAAGAAAGCATTGAAATCCTTTGGAATTGGCTGAACAAAAGTTCCACCAGGTTTAACTGTATAATGATAGTAAACAACAGGAGTATAAGCTAAATCTTTAGCCGATTCAACACCATAGGACTGACCACTAATAACCTTAACCTGAACTTTATCATCAGGTTTAGCAATTGGAATTTCAGATGATTTCAAATCTCTATATCTAGCTTTACAATCTTTTAATTCTTCTGGTAAATCAACCCAAAGTTGCATTCCAACAACATTGGTTCCATCATCAGTATATGGCATCTCAGAATGAACAATACCACGGCCAGCTGTCATAAATTGTAAATCACCCGGTGATAAAATCCCCTGATTTCCATTAATATCTTCATGTAACATATTACCTTTCATAACTAAAGTAATAGTTTCAAACCCATGATGAGGGTGATCAGGAAACCCAGCTTCATTTGGAACGTTAAAATGATCTAACATAAGAAATGGAGTGAAGTTTCTCATACTAGAAGTACCAATTGATCTTCTAACTTTGGCACCTGCACCTTCACCTTGTTCATAAGCCTGAACAGCTTTGAGTATTGATCTAAATTGTGACATCTCTTCTGGATTAGTGATTATAATTTGATTAGATATAGAAGTATTGGCTTGAGTAAATTTAACAAAAAATATTAGTGTTATTAAAGTAAGTATAACGATGTTAAAAATGTTATTCTTAAAAAAATCAACAACCATGAAATTAATAGAGAAAACAGTGCTTTTTATAGTAGATATTGGTTACTATTCTTGATGACTAATATCTGTAACAGTTATTCTGGAAGATACCTAAGAATTATACATAAAAGAAGGTGAGACGAAAGAAAAAAAAAAATAACACTTCTTCAACAGTTAGTTAGTCAGTCAGATATTCATGTCATTTTTGACTAAAAGTGAGTAAGCACCTAAACACCGAAAAACGCCGCATACAACTCTCGGATATAATAGTTGCCGCGCCACTTTTCCCTGCTCTGCTGTGCCACTCTTATTTTGTTCACCCAAATCCGGTATTCCGGATTTCCTTCTTTTTTTTCCGCTTCACCCGTTACTGCGCCTTGAGGCTGAGCTCACCAAACCCTGCATTGTGGCGCGGTATTTTCTATTCATTCACAGGGCTGCAGTTTTATCGGGGCACCAATTAATTCATCTAGGCACAGCTGAAACTTACAACTTTACTTCATTCTATTTAGATAAATTCACTCTTCCGATATTCCTCGGGTCTCAAAATACATAATCCCTGCTTTTTTTTAAAAAAAAAAAACATTTTCACAATGTCAGACCCTGAAACAAGCCCTCTATTGGGCCAGAGAACCACTATAGCTACTTCATGGCCAGCAGCTTGCTTGAAGACCTTCAATTTAACCCTTAGGTCTTCCCCAATTAACTGGCTTTTAGTTTTTGTACCATTAGGTATACTTTCTGATAAACTTCATTTATCACCAACTTGGATTTTTTCTTTGAACTTTTTTGGTATTATACCATTAGCTTCTGTTTTAGCTTATGCAACTGAAGAATTAGGAGAATCGATTCATAACAATTCAATTGCAGGCTTAATGAATGCTACATTTGGTAATGCTGTTGAAGTTATCGTTTCAATCATTGCCTTAAGACAAAATCAAATTACAATGGTTCAAGCTTCAATGTTAGGTTCAATTTTATCAAACATGTTATTGGTTTTAGGTTGTTGTTTTGTTACTGGTGGTTGTAGATACAAAACACAGAACTTTAATCAAACGGTTGCTCAACAAATGAGTTCATTATTAGCATTGAGTGTAATTGGTTTGTTATTACCTGCTGCTTTCCATGCTTCTTTACCTGCTGGTACAGACCACTTAGAGAACAAGATATTAGCATTTTCTAGATTCACCTCTGTGATTTTGTTAATTGCTTATTGTCTTTACTTATTCTTCCAATTAAAAACCCATAAATATTTATTTGAAGATATTGAAGCTGAAGAACATGGAGTTATTTCATCTTCAGCTGCTGGTGAAACTACAGAAAATGGTATTACTAGTGCAACCTCTCCAGATATTGAATCACAATCTCTTAATCACACACATACAATCCATCATAATTCAATGCTTGGAAAACCAAAATCATTTTATGATTTGGAAAGTAATGAAAAGGACCATCATTTTACTGCATTATCAGCGTCAATTGTTTTGTTACTTACTACAGTTTTAGTTTCCGTTTGCGCAGATTACTTAGTTTCATCAATTGATGATATTGTCGAAACTTCAGGTTTATCTAAAACCTTTATCGGTTTAATAGTTATTCCAATTGTTGGTAATGCAGCAGAACATGTCACTGCCGTTGTTGTTGCCTATAAAAATAAAATGGATTTAGCAATTGGTGTTGCAATTGGATCATCAATTCAAATTGCATTATTTGTTACACCATTTTTAGTTTTAATTGGTTGGGTTTCTAACGTTGATATGAGTTTGTATTTTAGTACTTATGAAACTGCTGTTCTATTTGTCGGCGTTTTCTTAACAAATTATTTAATCACTGATGGTGAATCAAACTGGCTAGAAGGTGCTATGCTATTATGTACTTATGCTATCATTGCTATATCATTCTACTTTTACCCTGATACTCTAGCAGAATAAGGCTTGGTTTTTTTTTTTTTTTTTGCCTTTGTTTTATACCTAATTATTGTCCAACTGTTATTTTATTTGTTGGGTTTGAGATTAAGTTGATACTATACTTTCTTGCTTTCGAAATAATCCAAGAATTTTTATTAACCATGATTATTTATTAACTTGTAGTCTCTCTTTCAACTTACTTTTGTTCCTCCTCTTATGTTTATTATGTCTATGCTTGTATCCTAGATTGTACCTACTTGTTTACATTTACTATACTTCACATATATTTTTATTACCAATGACTACCATTACTCTAAATACGTATACAAATCTCCTAATATATATAAAAATAAAAAATAAAATCGCAACAAATTGACGGCAATCATCCGTGAAACATTTATTAAATCCCAACTAATTTATAAGAGAGCCATACCAGCCAAACCTAAAACAGCCCCACAAACTAATCTAATACCCCCTAATCCAACAATATTACCAGCATTTTCTGAAGTAGTTATAGATGAATGATTTGATTCAAATGAAGTATGAGAGGTCATAAAGGTACTCGTACTTGCACTGGTTGAACTATACTGTAATAATGAAAAGGCTGAAGCTGTTATTGAAAACATTATTATTGATGATATAATTGATCTACTAAAAGAAACCATTTGAAAGTGTGTTTTTTTTTTTTTTGATTCGTTTATTTGTCTTTTGAACGAATAACGAACTTTTCAATGCTATGGAAAATGGGAGCATTTAAGCATTATAAATATTTCCGAAAATCACACACAAACAAGGCTAGGGTAGCTCTTTGAATGTTTAATAGTTGGTAAATTTAGAATTAAAGGATTTGTATGGTGGCCTATTATTATATTATCATTCTTCGCCACGACAAAAAGGGGATTGGGATTAAGGAATAACGAGCCTGTCCCCTCACTGGGGGAGCTGTCAAATCTTCTTTAAATTCTAGCACACTCTTGATTTTCGGGATGAGGGATAGTCATGGATATGATGGAGGCGTAATCATCAGTTACAACAGTAGTTAAAAAGGAATTTTAGATAAATTTATTAACAATGAAGTCAAATGAAAAAAAGATAAAAACTGGATTATTCGAATTAGCAAAAAGATACACATATAATTAAAAAATGGATCAAGTATCAACAACCCATTCATATTCAAAATCATTCGGAACCCAATTTTTCAGAAAGTGTAAAGTAAAATTAACTATTGTTAATAAATTAAAATTTTCTTTAACTATTGGTAAATAAAAATTATTTTCATTCAATTTAAATTCATTTAACTTGACATCCTTAAATTGTTTCTTTGATCTTGCAATTAATTTCGGAAATTGGGATGAAATGTCATTGTTCTTTAGCATTAAATCCCCCTTTCTGTAGTATGATCTACCTGTTTTTTCTAATTTAAACAATCGTTTATTAATGCCTATTAATTTATCAGGGGGTATTGAATCAATATCATCTAAATCTTCGGATTGGGTTGAATTGGGTCCTGATAATAATAAGTGAAGTCTATTTTGATTGTTTTGTATTAAATGTTGAATTATAAAATAATTTAGATAATGTAATAAACCAATACAGTACTGCATATCTAATCCATTTCTCTTTTGTTGTTGTTTAAATTTTTCCAAATTTTGAAAATTTTCAATTATTTTTATTGAATATTTAATTAATCCAATCCAATCTTTTTCTTTAATTTGACTATTAGAATTTAAATTAGTATCTTTTAATTTAAAATCAATTATATATAATAGCATCGACTCTAAAAATTGAACCATTGATAATAGATATTTCTTGTTATTAAAATTTATTTCTCCTTTACGTTTTAATTGTTTGGCTAATAATGAATAATTGTCCAATCTTGTTTGAGCTGAAGGTGGTATTGAAGATGGAAGTTTTGGGGGTAAATTGAGTTTCCCATTACGAGAACCCAATATATCCGCTATAACTAACTGAGAAGGAGGAATATGAGTCTCCATGTTTTTTCAAACTAGTATTCTTTCCACTTTCCCATATACATGAAAAGACACTAGGTTTGATCTGGAGCAAAACTCAAAACCGGCAGATATGTTCCGCGGCCCTGATTGTTCATCCGCGGATCCGGGAATTTCGGTGTGATCCGAAAGTTTTCCTGTTCCCAATTAACAAACCTTTTTTAAAAAATTATTTTTACTTACATCACAAAAACCTGGAGAAATCCTTGATTTTAAGCACTTCCGTCCCACACTCTAATTTAACCTAATATCATGGCTACTAATTCTATCAAGCTCTTGGCTAGTGACACACATAGAGGTCTTGCTGAGCTCGTTGCTAAAAGGTATGTTTCTTTTAAACTTTTTGCATTCGGCAGCCAATAGAAGAAAAAAAAAAATGCTAACTTTTCAAAAATTTTGATAGACTTGGTTTACCATTAACTCCAGTTGAAATAAAACGTGATTCAAACAAGGAAGTTTCATTTTCAATTGGTGAATCAATCAGAGATGAAGATATTTATATTATTATGCAAATTGGATCTGGTATAGTTAATGATAAAGTTTTAGAATTATTAATCATGATTAACGCATGTAAAACAGCATCAGCAAGAAGAATTACTGCAATTTTGCCCAATTTTCCGTATGCTAGACAAGACAGAAAAGACAAATCAAGAGCTCCAATTACTGCTAAATTGATGGCTGACATGTTAACGACTGCAGGTTGTGATCATGTTATTACAATGGATTTACATGCTGCTCAAATTCAAGGTTTCTTTGACTCACCAGTTGATAATTTATATGCTGAACCTAGTGTCGTGAGATATATTAGAGAAAATATCATAGTTGATAATGCTATCATAATTTCCCCAGATGCTGGTGGTGCAAAGAGAGCAGCTGGCTTGGCTGATCGTCTAGATCTGAATTTTGCTTTAATTCATAAAGAGCGTGCAAGAGCAAACGAAATCTCAAAAATGGTTTTAGTTGGTGATGTTACAGATAAAATTTGTATTATAGTTGATGATATGGCTGATACTTGTGGTACTTTAGCAAAAGCTGCTGAAATTTTACTCGACAATCATGCCAAAGAAGTTATTGCAATTGTTACTCATGGTATATTGAGTGGTAAAGCTATAGAAAATATCAATGGAAGTAAGTTAACTAAAGTGGTTTGTACAAATACTGTTCCCTTTGAAGAAAAAATGGCCGGTTGTCCGAAACTAGATTGTATTGACATTAGTGGTGTTTTAGCTGAATCTATTAGAAGATTGCATAACGGTGAGTCAATTTCATTTTTGTTTAGAAATGCACCTTATTAGATTTCTTGGTGTCTTGTTCTGTTAGATGTGTTCACTTGTTTTAATTTTTTTACCCTGTTTTTATGATTTTGTTTATATAAGCAATTGTAATTGAAGCCAACTGGATCATATTATTACCTTTAAAATTAATTTTCTTTTTTGTTATCTTCTCTATTATCATCTTGGTTTTGTCTTTTTACTGTCTACTTTTATATTATTTATTTTGATCTCATTTTTCTTTATATAAAAGGTTTCAAAAAATACGCTATGAATTTTCTGCCGAAAGCCAATCTGGTTGACACATTTGTCCCATACTGATATTACTGTACATTTCGTTTTTTTTTAGTAAATATAAATTAATATTTAGATTTCTAGATTCTATTACAATAGCAAAAAAAATTTA
Source organism: Ambrosiozyma angophorae (assembly GCA_030567475.1). Classification (NCBI taxonomy): domain Eukaryota; kingdom Fungi; phylum Ascomycota; class Pichiomycetes; order Pichiales; family Pichiaceae; genus Ambrosiozyma; species Ambrosiozyma angophorae. The sequence goes on along the minus strand of JAJLSH010000066.1, from coordinate 158,794 downwards.
ATCTGTAAAATCAACTGCTCAAGCTTCCCTAGAGTTCACATCCTTTATGGAGTATGTATAAACTTGTCGACTTCGAAATCACTTAAACTATCTAATATCACACCAAATTCACCATATTTACCTATTTTTTCTTGAATTTCCATATCACTTAAACATTCATGCAACACTTTCTTATCCGGAACCCATATGACAAATCCACCAGCTGATTTACCACTAATAAACCCATTAATACTATCTTCAAAAATTAAACAATCTTCAGTAATCAACTTTTTATGATGTTGTTCATTTAACAATTCTAGGCCTAGCCACCAGATATCGGGATCTGGCTTACCTTTCCCATTCAGTCTTGGGTCATCCCCAGTTATAACATTACCATTAAATAAGTTGATGAAATTAGTTAAATGGTTTGTCTTGGCTTCAAATTTCCAACGTTGTGATGAAGTACAAATTACTATGGGGATTTTTTTCTGCTTCAGATGTTTTAATAATTGTGTAGCACCAGGCATTGGATGTGCTGTACTATATAAATTTTGTTGTTCGATATTAATCAAATCATGTAACAAATCTGCCGAAACAATAGTTGTTGGTGATTGTAATATATGATCTGGGTGTGAGGGTGGTAATGTGATTGCCTTATTTGTTAATTTATAATAATCAATTATAATTTGGGCTGATTTTGGAATAAACGGAGATCCTTGAACTTTGGAAATTAATTCGTATGTTGGGCCTTTTATTTGAAATTGATCAAATAACACTTTTTCAACGGAATCCTTAAAGATATCTTCGGTATTGAGTAACAATCCATCCATATCAAACATTGCTGCCTTAAACTTCCTAGAGGATAGTGTGCTCATTTTGTTCTGTTGCTCGGACAGCGTTATTGATGTTTTATGGATAAGAGAAAATAATGGTTTATCAACTTTACAGGTTCAAGGTTCGGCTTAAAATACAAAAGCTGCGCGCCCTTCTAATAAATGTGTTAGCCAAATTTGAGAGAAACGAGATGCAAAATACGTCCATTGAAGTATTTGATTAAATTTCAGTTTTACATTCCATAATGGATGTTATAAATCCATTATTTCAATATTTTTTTTTTTTGCTGATATTCCTCCTTCTATAATTCTTGATTCTTTTGAATTATAACTATTCTTTTTTCTAAGAACATTGTAGTAGGAAGTTCCTATAAAATAAAAATTTGAACCTTTAAATTTTTTTGCACAAAAGCAGTGTTAAAACTATAGCTCTCCTATTTTACCTGATTATGAAGGATTAATGAAATTTACAATATAGTTAAAAAAGAATGTTAATATCGTTTCAGCAAAGTAAAACTTACATTTCAACATTTACACAACCAATAATTTACTAAGGAAAACAAAAATTGTATTCTTATACAAGCTAGTGTACAAAAATAATAATAAACTTAGCAATAAAAATATACGAGATATCATTTCGAATAAAAATAGGGAATCAAATCAAAAATGTAATTGTTTATTACTTAAATCTTAAGAAAGCATAACTTTTTCAAAAGCGTAATAAGCTTTTGTGGCCCAGTCGGTTAAGGCGTCAGTCTCATAATCTGAAGATCGCGAGTTCGATTCTCGCCAAGAGCATAATATTTTTGCATATTTTTACGCATTGTTACGCTATAATATTTTGTAAAATAAGATGCCTCTATAGTTTTATCGGTAATATTTAGGGCCCCTATTAATATGGTAACTATAGAGATATAAATAGTCTATGGTTAACTTGTGTAAAAGGGCTTTCATATGGAAAAGTTAGAATGACTAGAATGACAATAGGAAAAAATGAACTCAACGATCCTACATTGGCGTAGTTGAAGTTACAAGATCAACTCATTTCGAACCACTGCACTTAAATCAACTTGAATGGAGAAGGACAATTATGAACAAGGCGATGAATTTGAATATCAACTAATTTCAATAATTAAGATACTTTTACCATTAACATCAAATTCCAAAATTATTACATTAGTGTATGTAGCTTACTCATTTAAAAGTGGTTTGTCCCCGCATCAGTTATTGTTACTAATTTCTTTAATTATCTGAAACTAAAGAACGTTTTGATTTGGGGTAATATCGAAGTGTCATGTTGCCTTAACTCTACATCTACCCCTTAAACTGTTGATGATGTACGATTCCAATACGTTTGAGAATAATCAATCGGTGTACGGTGGAACGTTAGAATCGGGATATTATCATCTCAATGCATCATCCATCAATAGATCGACAAAAATTTGGATTTGCATTATTAGAAGAAGCATTCTTTATAGCCTCCATGGAAATGGTGAACTCGGCAGAACGGGAATACTGGTTTTTGTTGTTTTAGGGTGCTTGATGGTAGCCTGTGCCTGTGCCTGTGCCTGTGCTGAGTGAGGAGGCTAAGCGAGACGTCCTTGCAGCGTTAAAAGTTTTACTCTTGCTTGTACGTAGTGTTGTAATAAATATATAATGACATGAATTAAAGAGTTTTATATACATAATAAAAAAAATTAAAATAAGATTAAAATAGAAATGGGAAATAGATATATATGCAAACAAACAAAACTTCAACCATACATGGAAAAAAATGTCTTGAAAAGGTAAATTAAAAAAGGGCAAAAATATTGTTGAAGCAGAAATGTGTAATAAGTTTTTTAAGTCAATTAATGAACAGAAATGAAGAAAGATAAAGCTGATAATAGTGGTAGTAAATAAATAAATAATCGTAAAGCGCCACTTCAAAACCTGTAAAAAAAAAATATCCCAGCGATATAACATGGTATGAAGTATAATGTAATTAGAGGAAAATAAGACTTTAACAAAATCTAATTAGTGATCAAGAATTGAAAACAAAGCAACAAACGTACTGAAGACGTTATAATTAATCCAAAACTCAATCAATGAGTAAACTAGTGCAAGTTCATTTAAAGAGTGCCCTGCTTTATCATTTGAATTAATTCTTCTAACATTATTACATATTCTTCTCTTGAAGTTGATTTATCCGAAATATAATCTTCTTGTCTGCTAGCTATTTGCTGAGCATCTTCTTTATTATCGAAGTTTTCAGGTTGATATTTCATATATGCTTCAAATATCGTTGAAACAGCTATTGATTCACTCAATAGGGATCGTTTATACCCATTCATTGTGATCGTGATCGTTGAAGGAGTGATATGCGACGGTCTGGTATGGGTCTAGTGGAAGACAAAGTTAATCAATGTGGTCGCCAACAGCCAGAGACGCAATAGCATACAAGTATGCAAAAGTAAAGTGGGGATGCAAGCGCTTATATAGCCTACGTTTCTTGGATATCAAATTACAGCGTAGAAGAAAATTGCAGGGCTTGTTGATTTAAACTTCGGTGCGCTTGAATTGTATACCGATCATTTTCACTGGTTTTTAGATTCAGATTGCATACAATTGATAAAACAACTAAGTGATCCGAAGAATTTGATTTGATGCGATAAGCGGGTGGCTCAATCAAATGCAGCCACCCAATTTTAATTGTCGCAACTATACATATGCACGTGAGTTATATTATAAATAGATCACGTGCAAAACTATATCAGCACTATACTTATCTCACAAAGGAGTTGGCTGCATTCTATTTTCCCTTTGGATTTTTAAATTGACTCTAGTATGGCAGAAACTCTTGGTATATTATTTATCTTACGAGACCTTGGTAATTATAGTAATTTAGTGGGACTAATTGGGTAAGATTCATCGTACTATCATCAAAGTTTATGATAGTTAGTGTGGTGTACCGGCCTCGATACTCTGTCACACAGTATCTGCCGTATTCGTATAGCATCTGCTGGCTTGAACTCTTGTTGAATGCACCAAATTTTAACTGATATATAATTGATAAGGAAATTATTCCATTGAGGGCTGTCGGTGAAGGAAAACTCGGCCTAAACTAAGGCGCTTCAGCCGCTCTTGAATATGATGTCATTGGACGAAGACCTTAGCAGGAGCCGGAGTGCGCCTTTGGAAATCAACGATATGGAGTTTTATATGAAAAACTTCATGGTGGGTGAGGTAGAAATCAAATTAATTCAGTTTTAAGTTAAATTATGAATGGATAGAAATACCAAAGTGCAGCAAGAATAGTCCAGAAAGAAAGACCAAGTTATTGATAGTAGTCACTCATTTTCAAGACTAACCAAGTCTAGTGATGATGTTAGAACCATCACGAATCATTGAGAAACTATTCCAAACGCTAAACTCCACCGTAGGCAGATAGATCAACAACATCTTAGCTTGCTATGTGGCTGATGGGGTCTGCTTGAACTGTGGCTGTGGTGGAACTGATGCCCGTGGTGGCGGTTGCGAAAAGTTGAAAAACGTTAGTAAGCGTTTCACGTGCATCAAGGAGACTTCAGAGAGATTTTAATATTAGTAAGTAGATCACGTGTATGTTCACGTGACTATGGCTTTACAATTAAAACTACATAGTCAATAAAGAGTTCACTGAATTAGGTTGGGTGATCTTAAAGCCACAATGGCCCCGCCCCCAGGTTTTATATATAATGTGAAGCATTTCCTTCCAAACTAACGGTTGAATTCTGGTAATTCTATATTCTTATTCTGAGAACATCTCTTTTATTTATTCAATTAATTTCCAAAAATGTCTGAACCAGTTGTTGCAATTGTTGGTACTCACGGTTTTTTAGGTAAACCAATTATCTCTTCTCTATCTTCATCAAAGTTTTCTTCTAAAATTTCATTACCGATTAGAGCAATTACAGGAGATGCTTCAAAATTTACTAACAGTGAATTAATCAAATATTATCAAGTTGATTATACTGATGTTGATTCATTTAAAGAAGCTTTAACTGGTGTTGATGTTTTAATTAATGTTGGTCCAGCTAGGGACGATAATACTTTAGATGCAGCAATTAAGTATTCAAATTTGAAATTATACATCCCATCACAGTTCGGTACTGAATTAGATGCTGTTGATTTGCCAAATTTCTTAGATAGAAAGACAAAACATTCTGAAAAAGCAAGAAAAGCAGGCATTAAAACAGTTGACTTTATTACTTCACTTTTTGCTGCTCCTGGTGCTTTTCTATATGAATCTATTGGCTCTGTTGGTTATGATGATAAGACTAAATCTGCTGTCATTAGAGGTGATAAAGGTACCAAATTTGATATATCTTTTCTACCTGATATAGGTAATTCAGTTGCTTCAGTGGTTACAAAATCAGTTGTTCCATATGAAAAATTACCAAATAAAATTAGAATTTCTTCAGACAGAATCACTCAAGAAGATGTTTTAGATAAATATGAAAAAACTCATAATGTTAAGATTACAAGAACATATGAATCAAAAGCGGATGTTTATAAAGATGCCGTTGAGCTATATGCAAAAGGTTTTAATTTTAAAGATTTTATCTATTATTTACAATTCTTTATTTCTCAAGGTGAAGATAAGGGTGTTTCGTTCTCAAAGAATGATGACGAATTGGTTAATCCAAACGAATCCTTGTTTAAGTGGACTAAATACAGTTAGCAGGTTACTAGGACTTATGTAATTGAGGATACGACAAATATGTTGTCTTTGATTTTTTAATATTTGGTTTAAGTATAGTTGTCTATTTATTTTATAATTTTAATTAACAGTTTACTTTCATTAAGAAATATGGGTACGGTAGCATGAAATGGTGGTAAAAGCCATCTTTATGAGAGATGTAAATCACACAGGTTTCAGTAGAACTGGACAAACCGTCAGTATAAAGAGCAATACTGGTAATCTAACGATTGGAACCCTTATCCAAAAATCCTGTAGGACTCTCAAACATTTATTAGAAAAATGAAAAACATAGTTTACAAAAATATCCAAGAGAATGTCTACTTGATGAAAACAACAATCATTTTATCTTTTATTTGAAAGATCAAGAATTGTCTAAATACATGCAACTTCATTAAGCCGAGCATAATAGAGCATGGTTTCAGTGTTTCCATTGGTATGAGGCTAATCCAGCTCTTACATACTGCTTTTGTGATTGTTATATATTAATTACGTACTAACCTGAAGTTTAAGGTTAGGGTCTAAAAGAATTTAGAGTTTGTTGTACCTTTAAGTATGTTTGAAACTTTTCAAACTTTACAGCTACAAATTTACGATTAGGTTTACCCCATTTTCAATAACACTTATCTGATATCAGTTCCCTATCTCACAAAAGTATATTGTCTATGATTCAGAGTAAAAGAATCTAGATACTGAGGGTTTCTTTCCCTGACGGGTGGATATGAAATTCCTTATGATATACTTAAATAAACTGTAACAATTAAATCTCAAGGAAACACATGGGAATTTTGGAAAACAGTTGAAAATTTTTAGTTTCATTTGGATAATAATCCAATTACAATGCATAAGAGTATCTCTCTAAATATTTAAGAAAGGGGATTGCTTGTATTTACTTTCATTTAATTTTGAAAGACCTTGATGTAACGTATTTAGGGATATTACCCTTAGAATTGACCTATTTTTTTGATCATCATTAGAAGTACAATTTTTAAGGTACTATTGAATCAAAGTTCCAAATTCGGTTTTCAACGAATTATTAGTTCAAACTTTGCTAGTATATATATAGATATTGAAAAAAAACCACTTACAAAGAGGGCGAATAAGCCAAGAACTGTTTTAGGGTGAACTATAGACAAATTTCAAAATGTGGGTGCTACTTAGATTTCAGTTGTGGATTTCCTATTCGAAGTTCTAATTCAGAACATTGTAAGATAAGAAAACAATTACAAGCTTACCCTATATTAACAAGATTTCTGAGGAAACGTTTTCATTTGAATATGAAAACTTCATGATGCTCCCTTCAAACCTTTGATCATTTTCTTGAATCACACGCAATGCTAGAACATTTTGGCCAGGAACCTTGTAATGGGGCCAATTTATCTAATTCGAAGAGAGGGGTTGGAGGTCAAGATCCTGTATATTAAATGAAGTTGAGAGGTTAAGTTTGACACTTCATGCTTACTGAATAATTTACTTGCTACAAAATCAGTTCCCCATTATGCAAATATTATTCATTAGATTAGATCACCACCAGATATAATTCCTTGAAAAAATATTTTTGACAAGTATATTAGGGTTCATGATATTAGCATCATAAGAATCAAAAAAGAAATTGGTATTATTTTCCTTTTTTCTTCTCAAGGAAAAGATAAAAGTGTTTCCTTATCAGAGAAGGATGAACTGAATTGCCGTATTTTATCCCTTTTAGAGTAGACTACACTACGAGTTGTGGATAAGGAGTTTCTTTTCAAATAATCTTAATAATGGTAATTAGGTATGCTATAAAGTTTTACTAATAGGCACTTAATGTAATAAAGCATCGAATTATTTTGAATCAAAGAATTGACGAATTAAATAAAATAGCAGGAATCAATTAAACTATTTAAATAAAGTTAGAAAACCACATCAGAAAAGAGCTATAATTTTTAATAATTTCATAATTGTACCCGTCTCAAAAAATTTATATTATACATTAACCGAAAAGGCACCGGATCCAAAGCCAAAACATTTAAACAGAGTTGAAATATACATTATGTTTCTTAACAGCACGCATCTAAAGCACAACAAGCACACAAAGCTAAGTAATAAGCACCACAACAACCACAACCGGAGTTCCCTTTTGGCGGAGGACCTTGCTGTTGAATATAAATTGGTTGAGGTTGTTGCTGATAATAACCTTGTTGAGGTTGTTGATAATAACCTTGTTGAGGAGGAGGAGGATGGTGGTGACCCATTATATAAGTAGTAGAGTTGAGGATTTAGCTCTACATAAAGAAGCCTAGACAGTCTCTGCTGGAACAGCACATATGGGGATCTTTATATGCAAACTGGAATAGCTGCGCCATGTTCAAACAAAACAATAATAATGACATGTCTTAGGAAAAAGGAAATTGAAAAGTTTCGCTTAGCGAGCATAGCCGGGGTCAGGGGGCGTATATGCATATAATCCGCTCAGGGTTGAAGGCTACTTGATGGTTTCATTTACCGAAATCATTACAGACATCCCTCACAAGAAAGAATGTTAATATGAACTGAAACACCCTACAAATATGAAATAAATAATCAAATTAAAAAAAAAAGAATAAAACATAAACAATAAATTATAGTAAAGCAGTAAATAAATAGTTTACAATCTTATATGATCGTAATAGGTAAAGTAGCATAAACGTGATTATCTTTGAATTTGGAATTTCCACTCCCGGCATCAAATTCCAATTTAATTCCATAAAATCTTCCCAACAAACAAGTTTGAAAACCGGGGCCAAAATAACAATCTAGATTATCTATCTCATCTGCTCTTCTTTTCAATTCTATATTGAATTTTGCGGTATAAATCCCTGTTTTTGGATCCTTAATCCAATTTAATTCGTTCTTTGAAGTGGTATGCTGTTTGAATTCAATCTTTTGAAATACTTTTATATTAGAAATGGTTAAAGTTAATGAAGTTAGGGATTTTAATTCATCATAAAAAGATTTTAAAACACCTGGTATAGCACCTTGAATTTTATTTTCTTTACATGATTTACTTAATTCTGATAACGCATCATCTAATTTAGATATATTTTTAATGATTTTTTTCTTCATTCTAATAATTTTACCATGAGTTGTTTCAATTGCTGATGATTCCATAAAATATGATGGTGAAAAGGTGAGTGGGATTTCCATTTCGGATTGTAAATTGATTACTTCTAATCGTGGTGAGATGGTTAATGCTGTTGGTGGTGGTGAGTTATTGGTAGGGTTGAATGTGAGTTCAACTGATATTTTTAATGGGGTTGATATTTGATCTGGAATTGAAACTTCAAAATCAGGCTTATTTCCTTTATTCATTGATTTTGTTGGTTGGAGGCTTAAATTTGATGTAGCAGGTATTAGATTAGAGGATAATGGTGTTACATTATCGCTACTAGGAGTGGAACTAATTGGTACTCTTCTTGATTGAAATGTTTGCCTTAATTTTGTCGACATTATAGGTGGAATTGTTGCATCTTCTAGTATTGAAACTTTAAATGATAAATTGCCTTCACATCTTGAAAAGACGGATTTTACCACTAATGTTGAAGTAACATTATCTATTAATTTAGGTTTTGACTGCGTAAATAAAGATAAAGATGAAGATGAATTTTGCTGTTGTGGGGTACGACTTAATATAGGAGTGTTTCCTTCAGTTGTACTCAATTGTCTATGTTTTTTAGAGTCTGATCTTGATCCTGTTATAACATCAAGATAAGGTATATCAACAACGCCCGATTTGACTAAATCCGTTTTATGTTGAATTTCTTCAAGCACATTATCATAAATTCTTTGAATTTGATCAATTTGATCGTCAACTGCACGTGGAATTGAATTAACAAATGATGGAGGTTCAGTTAAACCATATTTTTCAGTTGAAACTCTAAAATAATAATGAGAATCCTGTAACATTATAAAATCATTTTCTGGTGTTGTTTCAAGTTGTTTATTTGACTTTAATTTCTCAAACTTGTCTGAATTTGCACCAATCATTTGAACATTGATTAAATAAGAAACAGATTGAGAAGGATCCGCATAATCCCTAAGTCTAATAGGTGATCCATTGACTCCCTTTAAATGTCCATAACCTAATGAACTACTAATTGGCATTTCTCTACATTTCCCATTCATTGCATCTCTATCAAATCCAAAAGTTGGAGGTAATAACATATGTTCAGGTAATTGATATTTACAAGTTGAATCCAATAAGATTTCAGGTAATTTGAACATGAATTCTTTTTGATATTTTGTATGAGGTTCTAAAATTTTAGAATCTGGAAATCCAAACCAGGCACCAGTTTCAGGAACTAAAATATCTTCATCACCAATATCACCAGATGGTTCAGCATGTATAACACCCATATGATAACAAGCACAAAAATCAAACATCTTTAAAAAATTAATTTTTCGTGTTTTTGGATTCATATTTGAATTAATATTTGAATTAAATGATTTAACTGTAATTTGACCATCTAGAGAAACTAAAAACATTTCGAAGGGTACTGGATCAGATGAGACATTTTCAATCAATATATATCCTGTAACGATATCACCAGGTTTATATTCTCTAAACATTGAAACAGGCTTCAAAGTATGATTTCTCTTTGTTAAAACTATATTTAATTTAATTGGCGAAGATGAAATATGTGGTAAGGAATGTAAATTATCTAAAACAGTTAAGCCAGGGGTAGCAGTTGGATCAACATATCTATCGACATGATCAACATACTCTGAGCTATTGTTATTTAATGATGATGGAATAGCTGCTGAATCTGCATTATAATTAGGTGGTGGTTCAGTATCAAGTATAGATCTATTAAGAATATAATTGTACATATCAAATGAAGGTAATATTTCATCATATGGAATTTGATTCAACTCATCTTCATGATCGTCTATATCCTCAACAGAAGTTCCTTGGGCAGAACGCTTTGGTGTAGTTGCATTAGTTGTGGCACTGGAATTTGATAGTATTGAAAAAAAATTATTCATTTCTTACTCTTTGATGATCGAAGAGTTAGAAGAGATTAACAAATCTAGAGGACGAAGTAGAAAGAAAGAAAAAAAAAAAGAAGAGTAGCTACAAAGAAGATAGAAATTACAAATTAAACGACAGTAGTAATCATCCTGGTCCCTCTTACCCTTTGCACACGTTTGCTATGCACAATGGTTATATTCTTGGTTAAAAAACAGACATTTTTTTTTTTCAAAAAAAAAAAAAAAAAAAAAAGAAGGCAATATACAGGATGTTTTAAGCCGTTTCACCGGATGCAAGTAAAATTCTGACGTCGTGTAGACATTTGTTGCCGTAATAAGATAAATGTGGCCTAATCTGGAATTTCCACCAGGCGCATAGCAGAATTGTGACTGAGGCACTCCGCTCGGGGGTTTTGGCGGCGGCGACACCTGCTCTTCTGAGACGGGTTTTTCATTTGTAGGCTCTGGCTATCCATTATAAATAACTATAATTATAATTTATTTTATTTAGGGCGGTGTGACCAGAAAATGTCCCTGGCAGTTAAACCCATAGGATGATTCTTTTTTAATTAAATCGCAAATAATGACAGGATATTGAAAATTCGTAGGCAGAAAAACAAAGTGAGTACAAAAATAAAACTCAAAAAACACACATATATAATAGAAAATAGAAGGTTGTGGTAATCAATAAAGAAGAATATTGTTGTTTCAGTTAGTTTATAGAGAAAGAAGGGGTTTAAAGTAGAATTAGAAATAGAATTACTCAACTAACTTTCTTTGTCGCTTTTAAAGCTTTCAATTCAGCCTTGGCTCTTCTTCTTGCTTCTCTTGCCTTTTTAGCTTCAGGACCCGCTTCAGTATCTAAACAATAATCCCACCATCTAAAAGATGAAGCATAATTACCAATGAAGTAATGGTGATGCAAGTCATGATGTTCAGCACCGGCCCAAACTGGGAAGAATTTATTTAATGACCATGGGAAATCATAACCAGAATGTGAATCAACAGCTTGAAATAATCTCATAACAACCCAAACAGTAATTGTAAATAGATGTAAATCTCTAGTAAAGTATGCCCAAACGATTGGGAAACCAACAGTACCAAAACCTAAAGACATAACTTCAATTGGATGAGCATATTCAGCAGTTAAACCAAATGGTGCAGCATATCTATGATGTTGTTTATGAATATATTTATAGAAGAATCCATAATGAAACAATCTATGGAACCAATAATGCCACATATCCTCAAGAACAAAAAATAGACACCATTGTAAACACATTTTTTTTAATGATGGAAATGGAACTGCTACCGAAATACCCAACTGTTTACACAATGGATGGAAAGTCCAAATTGGTAAAGCTTCAACTAAGAAATGTGATTTTAAAACTGATTTTAAACATTCCCATTGTTCTTTATCTGATGGAATGTATGATGGTTGAATTTTATATTTTCTAAAATATGGCATTTTATCAACGATATACCAAGGCGCACATCTACCAAAATACATTAATTCATGTGTTAAGAAAAATAATAACCCCGTTGCTAAAATATCATTTTGCATATACGCATACCAGGAAGCCCAAAGTTTTTCTACAACATTAAGTTGTGGTTGTGTAGCAAACACATTCAATGCAACTTGAATTATTGATGGATCTTGAATTGCCACCATTTGTGTAGTGTTGAAAATCTCACTCATGGCCAAATTATATGTAGGTAAATAAAATAAAATAAAATCCGGGGAAGAAAATGATTAGACTATTGTCAAAGAAAGTCTATGAATGTTGAATTCAGGATATTAACAAGAGTTCACTAGTAATTTATATAACAGTTGTAAACCGGGAAAGAATGTACTTTAAATAATCATCAGAGCATAATAAGGTATGCTTTGGATCTTCAAAGTGGAGCGAACTTAAGTTTCCTGATATAGAACTGTGTGGTCGTATAGCGTACCCATCTATAATAAGCTTCGGATTCCCTTTTCACGCGCTCCGTTTTGAGACCTCTAAAACTTCGTTACTTTAAGAAGTCGTTCGATTTGACTTAATCGGTGAACTCTCTATACGAAGTGCGCATACGTTGTACGAACTACGACCTACGAGGCAATTACGCCGCATTAACAGGAGGGAAGAATTCTTATAATATAATCAGATCAAATAGTTTATTTGGGCTCCCTAACAACTATCGTATCAGGGAGGCTGAATGGATCAATTATTCAACAACTTCCACATTACACACCACGCTAGCAACTAAAGTTTAAACAACTGTTAAAACTAGGATTAAATGATTCAACCCAGATAATTAATATGAAACGGCTGATATCGTTAGGAGTAACTTTTAAAACCCGTCCGTCAAGTGAACTTTACCATAGTTAAGTACAAAATACAAACGATCATACATGTTACGGGAGATTTATGCTCAAGTTATGCTAAGTGCTACTATATTTCATTCCAGTAGGCTCATTCTAACTTCTTTGATAATCTGACCATTTTTTTTTTTAAAAAAATAATTATCGTTTTCTTAAAGTTATGTCGATTAGGATATGTCTTTTGCGTTTAAAAGATGATCAACTTGTAGTAATCGCGTTAGTCAAGTAGTCACATAGTATAGCCCACCTCATAATCATTTACTTTCACTTTCATCATCTTCGCTATCATCATCATCATCATCATCATCATCAGGAATACTAGGGAACCAGCCACATTGATCGAAATCCACAAAAAAACAACCCCCTTTTTCAATAACTTCAACACCTTCCCTCCTCAACATTCTAACTTGTGCTCTAACACCATCACCTTCTCTTTTACTTATCATACCTTGAGAGTTCACAACTCTCCACCAAGGTAAATCATTTGAATATCTATACTGTAGTTCAATCAAATTTGAATTAATAAATTTGAATCTTTTTAATGATTGACCAACATGTCTTGAATTATTTGGTCTGCTAATTAATTTAGCTATATGCCCATACGAAGTAACTTTACTAACTGGAATTTCTTCAACTTTTGAATAAACTGCGTGATGAAACATACGTTGTTCATCAGTTAATGGTTTCATATTAACACTATTATTCTTGATCTGTATAGGCCAGGTTAGGCTTGTACGTCCTTAGAACTCTTTACTTCAAGCCCGCTGCGGAGATTGTTCCTGTAGTGAAGATTTAATTAAATCTCTGTGAAAAAAAAAAGACACACACATATACTATACACATGTATCTTATAATTTGATGCAATGATTTTCCTGTTTAATGCACTTCATATATTTATATGTCTTACTTTCGCTCCATAGTTAACAATACATTTGTATGGGAACCAGAAATATTTACGCATGTAAACATCATCAGGTACATAAAAACTTAGGAAACTTGCGTGAACTAACTATATGCCGAGTTCAATGAATTGCATCGGACAGCTTAGAAGGAAGCATTTATCATTCATAATTATCATTTAAGGCATGAAAATGTATACATGGCTGATATGTTTTATTATAGTAGGCAGTTGGACATGTTAAAATGACGAAATTTGAGATTTTGATTAAATAAAATTTGAATAATAAATTTATCATCGTTTCATAGACTAAATTAAATTTCACGATGAAATGGTTTAATATCATCAATTAATTCATTCAATGTGTTATTTAATTTTTTATAAATTTGTAATTGATTTTCTAGTTTGGCTTGTTTTAATTTCAATTCACTAAGTTCTATGTTGGATAATTTTAAATCGGACTGTTTTGCTTTAATAAATTTGAGCTCGTTATTTAATTCCACAGCTTTTATCATTAGGTCAATTTCAGATTTAGTAGTCATAATGGTACAATTATACTTTTAGCAGGTTGACCACACGTACATATGAACAATGTCACCACATAATAAACTGGCATGCTAACTCATTTCACATGCTCAGATGAATTCCAAGTTTGAATTCCAGATATTCAGAAGAGGTCGTTAATCACGTGTAATTAAGAAGGGTTCATCAACCCTGTGCCTCGCTTTCATTAACTTTTTCAATCACTCAAGAAATCAGAGTGTATGGTCTGCCAATCCAGATTGCGTGCGCAGTGGGGGTAGTGCGAACGACGACTCTGAAAATTTGTTGTGCGTTCATTAGTGAAAACTAACAGATTTTCAAAGATACTACAAAGGTCTACAATACCTGTATAGCATCATATTAACAGTATGTGAAATCACCATAAATGAGATTATTTGTTACCATTGGAATATAGGAATGGACTATTATTAGAATGTTATGACACTGTTGGATACATTTTTTTCAAATGTTCTTATTGTGAAATTTTGAATTAGAAAATTTGGATAGACTTAATAATTACTATATTTGTAATGAATGAATTTAATTATTAGATATTGTTGTATAACATTCAACATGCCTAATCTGTTTATTTGATTCTTTTTCCGTATTGAAATATTTGAGAAAATTTATCTATTATATCATCAAGATTAATATGAAATAATAATCAATGGAATATAGTTACTTTATTGAATTTTACTTTTAAATATCACTCCAAACCAAAGGTGATAGTTATAAAGCTATGTGTTAATTTTATCTAATATCTAATTTTACCAAAATGACAAAAAAAAAAAACTTTCAGTTAATATTATCCATTAAAGTCTAACAAATAATCAAAACAAATCTTAAAATATTTAACAATGTACTAACCAAGCCACCTTTATTTTTAGATGTCTCGTTTAACTGAATACGAAGTTATCGGTAGAAGATTACCAACTGCTTCAGTCCCTGAACCAGCTTTATACAGAATGACCATCTTCGCTAAGAATGATGTTGTCGCCAAATCCAGATACTGGTATTTCTTACAAAAGTTACACAAGGTTAAGAAAGCATCTGGTGAAATTGTTTCATTAGCTCCAATTTCTGAAGCTAAGCCAACTAAAGTTAAGAACTTTGGTATTTGGGTTAGATATGATTCCAGATCTGGTACCCATAACATGTATAAAGAATACAGAGATGTTACTAGAGTCGGTGCCGTTGAAACCATGTATCAAGATTTAGCTGCTAGACACAGAGCTAGATTTAGATCAATTCACATTTTAAAGGTTGTTGAATTATCAAAGACAGAAGATGTTAAGAGACAATACGTTAAACAATTCTTAGCTAAGGGTTTGAAGTTCCCATTACCACACAGAGTTACTATTGGTAAGTCTTTATACTCTTCAAAGAGACCAGCTACTTTCTATTAGGTTAATTCTATTTCTATTATAAAAAAGAATTTTGTATAGTCATATGTTAGTTTAATTAAATCTTCTTAATCTACTCAATCTATCGTTTGAGGTAGTAAATAAACCCTTTAAAAAACAGTACTTTCTTTTTTATGAGTGTAAGTATGAATCAGATCAAAAGAATAGGTGTGAACAGTTGGCCCTAATTTCAGAGAAATTCTATATGAAGTTAATAGATGTTACACGATTATAATTTCTTAATCTCTTTATTGTGAGTTCTGGTTGATGTAGAAGTAGACATGTGGTCGGATGCTCAAACAGTTATCCGACTCGGACGATTAACCCAAGTAAGCGCTAGAGTGAAACATTTTCCCCAGATTTAGTCACTTCACAACCAAACCGACGTTAACGTCAGGACTAGTACCGCTTCCTCTTACTTCCCGTTTCTGTATTACGCTTTCTAAACTACGTTAACTATACATTTCAAACAGGCCGCATCACCTAATATACACTCATCTGTTTATTCCCGCCAATTAGAAGCTTACAAATTCAAACAAACACCAAAGCAAAAAAACCAAATAAGAGCATAATATAAGAATGGCAAAAAAATTGAGATTTTCAGGATTACAAAAAGAAGTTTTAAAGTTATACAGAGAATGTTTAAGGAGCGTGAGAGATAAGCCACAGGTAGGTACATTTGTGTTTTTTTTTTTTAAAAAAGTTTGATTAAATGATTACTAACATTCGATATATAATTAACAACAGGATAAAAGAGAGCATTGGGTTAGCTTTATACATTCCGAGTTTGGGAAGTACCGCACGATTGGAAAACGGGACTTCGGAGCAATCGAACACCTCTTGAGAACAGGACACAGACGATATGAGATGTACAAGAGCCCGAGTATTCGTGATGTTCGTTAGTTTGTAGATATAGTGTAACAGTGTGTAGTAATTATTATATGTGGTGCTGCGCCATTGTACCCGCCCCCTTTGCCTCCTTCGCCGCGTGTCTCTCTGAAACGCCAGTTGATCTGTCTCCCAGATGTTAACATGCCCACAAACGAACAACAACTTACTGGTTTTAAACTTGCCCTCTCTCCCGTATTCTGCTGTTGCTACCTCCGGATACCGTTTTTACTGTTTGGTCACTGAACCTTCTCTATTTACCGCTCCACTCCTTTCACTATTCTATTCATCCTAATCTTACATCATGGGTGAACATCACCATTCTACACGATCCTGTAAATCATGCAGGCTTCCAATAGAACCTGGTTCCGAAGCCTTTGAGCTTTCTGGAGATGCTTACCATTCAAAATGTTTCAACTGTTCAAAATGTGCAAAACAATTAGGTCAGAATTCCAAGTTTCTAGTTTTAGGTACAGGTGCTTTGGTCTGCTCGGATTGCTCTTATTCGTGTAAATCATGTGGGAAAAAGATTTATGATATGGCTATTATAACTGGTGATATAGCTTATTGCGCAGAGTGTTTCAGGTGCAAGTCATGTAAGAATCCGATTGAAGATTTACGGTATGCTAGAACTTCAAAAGGTCTGTTTTGTATGCCTTGTCATAATAAATTAATGGAAAAGAAAAAACGCTATGACGAACAAAGATTACGATTAAAACAGCATAATTTGCATCACGCAAATTCTACTTCTCTGCCTTCTACAACTAATAGTCATCATTCAATTCATAATCATAAACCACATCTATCTTCTCATCTCGTTAGTGAAACAACCAACTCTTCAAATAACAACTCATCGTCAGTCTCTCCACAGCCTCCACAACTTACCGAGACCTCAACTCCACCAGTTCCAACTAAAAATGAACCTAAAAAAACTCTGCCTCCAAATGTCAATAGTGAACTTCATGCTTCTGAAACTGAAAGTATATCGGGCACATACATAATCAAGGATGAAGGTGCAACTGAAAAAGTGTTATTATCATCACCATCACATGTCATTAGATCTCCACCAAGGAATAATGGTAAAAGACCATCGATTGATTCGAATGCAAGTAATACTTCTGATGATGGTGAATATTATAATATTCCAATCAAATCTCCAAAACGTTCTCCTCTTACTACTTTTGATGCTCAAAGTACTACTAAAAATATACCTTATTTGCCAAGTCTGAGCGCTAACAATACCTCAATAAATAATAACAGTAAAGGCGGATCAACAAAATCAGAATCAAATTCTAGATTTAAGGATATAAGTACACCTCTTCCAGATACTGGCTCCGTTGACGGATTTATTTCAGCAAACTCAACTCCATTTAAGTCACCATTATTAAAACCAGATGAACAATATTCAGGTCCTAGTTATAATAAATCCTCAAGTAGTTTTACTCTACCAACTAATTCAAACTCCACATCTACTATCGATACTTCCAATTTAAGCGGAAGTAATGGTTCTAATTCAAGACTTCCGCCTGTTCAACAAACACTACCTGCTTCTAGATTGCCTAAAAGGCCATCAAATGAAGAACAAAATTATATTAATCAATATACAATAGATAGACAAGTTTTGAATAATGTTCAGCAACAAGAAAGTTTCTTAAATTTAAATGATTCATCTTCGACATTTTCATATGATCCGAAACCAACTTTTTCAAACAGTGGTAATGCTCATGTAAATACCAAAACATTGGACCCAGATGCTAAGAATTTTGATTATTTATTGAATAGTCCTGTTAAATCACCATCAAGGAAACCACCTTCAAGTAGTATTCCAATGACTCCCCCTGATTCAAGATCACAATTAATTGGTGGACGTGATTTAGGTTTGGCTATTTCATCTGCTTCAGTTACAAATTCAAATCAAGGAAGTTCTGAAGATTTCCCAAAAAATGTTTCAATGGCATCTCAATTAGAGAGTGAAAATAAAAAGAATGGTGAAAATAAAGATTCCCATGAATATAAGAGAAGCTCAGTACCATTTAAGTTTGGCGATGTTACCAGTCCTGATAATTCTGGTGTTGAAATGTCTGCATCTCCTTCTGGTCAAACATTGAATAGTGTTATGCTACCAAAACATCAACAGAAAACAAGTAACGTATTAGGTAGATCTATATCTAAAGTTTTCACTAGGAGTAGAAGAAATACTTCTGGATCGGTTCAGGCTAATGCAGGGCCAACGACTCAACCTACAACAACTTCTGCTGTGGCAACTCCAGTTTTAGGAAAGGCTTTGAAAGTTCATTCAAGAAATACATCCATAGAATCAGATCATGGCTCGATCATTGACGCTATCCTAGAGAACTCACAATTACAAAAGCATGTTTCTGATGTAGGAGATCATCAACATAATGCCTCAAGCACCCTACATCATAAGCGTTCTCAATCTGAGCAGTCTGTTACATTCGTTAGTGGTAATGCATTCCAGACCCCACCGTTACCTAAGACTTCTTCATTTAATTTAATGCATGCTAGGTCTAGATCAGATACAGTCGATGATTCACCCAGAAAACAATTATTGAGTAATAATGCAATCAGTATGAAATTAACAGAAAGTGAACTACAGTTAAAATCAATAAAATCTGAAATTGCTTCTTTAAATACAACAAAGGGAAATCTATTAAAGGATATCCAAGAACTAAGTACAATAAAAAAGAATTTACAAAATGAGATTGATGATAAAGAAGTAAGATTAAAAGATTTAACAACAGTTTTAGGTCAAAGTTCGTATTCGGGCTTATCATCTGAATCTCTTCTGGCCCGGCAGGCTACTCATGTTGTTAATGACGACAATGGTGTTAGAACGAGTGCATCTTCTTATGGTTCAACTATTGGTGTTGGTGTTGCAAATAATTCTGCTATTGTGGTTGACGTTGGTTATAATAATAATAATTCAAGTCCAGCAGTTAACGTTATACCTAAAGAAAGTAAGAGAAAACAATCTAATTCTTTTGAAGATGCCGTTATTAATAATGATGGACGTATATCAGCTGCAAATTCGCCAATTCCTGTAACATCACCGAATTTCAATAATCAAAATTTTAATTCTGAACAAATTCCATATTCACAACAGCAACAACAACAACAACATGAAGATAAATCTAAAACCGGTAGAAAAGGGTTCTTTGCAAGAAGAATATTTGGTTCAAATAATAGGCAACCATCGCAGCCTCAGCAAACATCAACAAATGAATCAAAATCACCAAATTTGTCTTCCAATGGAGGCCATTCACAATCAAATTCAGGTATGGTTAATTCTTCCTCAACTACAACTATTAGTAAACCAATGAACCCAAGGCAAGGTGATGATGCCCTATTATCAATGCAGCATTCATCCCAAATTGTTCCTGTTACTGAATATAATTCAAATAATAACAGTAATGGATTAACATCAGTTATTAAATCCAGATCGACTAATTTTTTATCAATTAGAAATCATAATAATAACTCAAATAATACATCCAGTTATAATAATGATATAGTTGGAATTCCAGCATCAACTTCAAGAGTATATATGAATCCAGGAAATAATTTAGTTGATATAATTCCATTGTATAGAAGCACCATACATGAAAGAGCAGCGCTGGAAAACAGGAAGATACCATTTTTAGTAACTGCATGTTTGAAAGAAATCGAAATTCGTGGGTTGAAAACTGAAGGTATTTATAGAGTTAGTGGTGCAGCATCAAATATTGATAAATTGGAAAAGTTATTTGATGATACTGCATTAATTTCATTAATACCCCAGGAAGTGAATCCAATACATTTTAAGAATAATTTACCTATAACAAATTATATCAGGGTTGATGCTAATTCTTTTGATGATAATACTGGAATTGTTAAATCAAATCAATTCAAAGAGGAAGATATTCATGTTGTTGCTGGATTATTGAAGAGATATTTAAAAAAGTTACCTGAACCAATTATACCATATAAAGAATATTCATCATATATAGCAACTATAACGTACTCAGCCCCATCATCAAAAATTATGCACTTAAAGATGGTTTTGAAAAACATTCCAATTTCAAATATTCAAACTTTATATATGTTATGTGATCATTTGGAAAGAATTGTTGGTTTGGAAGAATTTAATAAGATGAACTGGAGTTCAATTTCAACCATTTTTAGTCCTACTTTATGTAGAGATGATTCTAATGATGCCCAAAAAGAAGTTACTGATTTAAGAAAGAAATCAGGAGCTACAGAATTTTTATTTAGAAATTATTCTGCTATTTTTGATGGATTAATTTGATTTTTTTTAAAGAAAAGTGTGTTTTTGTATTTGTTTTTCTTTCTTTCTTTTTCAGTTTGGAATGTCATGATATGTTTCATGACTGTTATTTTTCTTTAGTTCATTAATTTCCTCTTAGGTTGTTTGCTTACTTTTTTACTTTTTTTTGGGTTCCTATGTTGTATTACCTACTTCTTGAACTTTTTTATTTAAAAAACACTCTTCCTTTTTGTTTATTTTTCATTGAAAATTTGAAGATATTCAGTTATTTCACTTTATTTTGCTTCCCCCTCCCTTTTTTTTTTTTTTTTAACCTTTGGTAACGATTCTTGGTACTATTACTATTTGCTTTCAATAATTATGTGTGTGCTGGTTTTAACCGTTATTTTTCTACGTCCTAGTCATTATATCCTTGCTTGTCATTTGTCGCCACCTCAATTTATAATTTGCATTTTGTTTAGTGTTTTATTTTTGTTATTTTCTGATATGAGTCACTTATTACTTTACTTATTACTATTCATTATTAGTACCCACTTACTACTTTTTCTATTTTAATTTTTTGTATTACTCAATCAAATTCATTTATTAAGTCCTTATTTTCTTAAATAAAATTCCTTTTACTTTACTTATTCGAACTATTGATATTATTGTTATTTTTATTATTATTAATTCCTTATTGAATGTTTTCAATTCGGATATAATTCAAGGGAGTAGGTTTTTTTTTTGCTATTTACTTAGCTGAAAATTACTGTTCTTCATCAAGCCTAACATTGATGAGAAATGGAGACAACTTACCTTAAACTAGCAAAGTTTGGGCTACATATTCACCTAGTACATTTAATTATACAACTATACTCTATTAAATATATGGTCAAACAAATTCTTGCGGGTATCTGATATCGATTATATTGTTTGGATGTATTAGCCTATTATTTAATTATTTATCAGTGTATATAAAATCTTTCCAATTCCAATAAAAATCTAAATAATTCATTCTTGATTTTTTAATTTTACAACTTTCAACAAATTTATTATTATCATTTAATTTATCATCAAACCAAGTTCTTAATTTTTTTAAATTACAAGTAAAATCAGGGCCATCATTACAATATTTTAATGGAATTACTTGATCATTGATTATAAATCTAACAAATTCATCTCCTGTAGAGGATTGTAATAATTCCACTATGATTCTACTACCCATGGGTATGAATTCGTTAACTTTAAACCATCTGTCAAATGCATATTCATTTACATTTAAATCCATTTCTTGATAATTGAAAATCCCAAAAGAATTTAAATAATACAATAAATCAGTATCATGGGTGAAATTGATTATGAATTCATTACCTGGTTGTTCAAATAATGTTAAAGTTGAGTTTACCAATACAGAACCCAATGTAAAACTAAAAGGATGATTTGCCTTTGTATACCATAACTTTAAATCAACCAAATAATTAAATTTTAAAAAACCAATTTTTGATAACTTCGAAAACCATTTTGAAAATCCACCCAAATTTAATTCAAATGAACAAAATGAAAATAAATTAAAAATATCTTCAGTATTCAATTTTGGGGTTTTAAATTGCTTATTTAATTTATTTGTTTCATCAATTAAAAAAACAGAATCATTTAGACTTTTTGGATAATTCGATTGTTTTCTGTATGGCTTACATGATTTACCTGGGGTTAATGTATTCATACCAGATTTTGAAGATTCCGGTAGAACAACAACTGAAGTATTTTCTGGGATCCATGAGGAATAATTAATATCATTTGGAATTCTTAATTTATTAGTGTCATAATAATCATTAGCTAGATAATTTGGGTAAATATTACCAGTATTAATTAATCCATTAACAAAAGCAATACTACTTTCAAAAACCCTTTTAGAATCAGTTGTAAAAACTTTTATATCATTTTTATCAATTAGCTTATTATAAGTATTATTTATAAATTGACCAAACTTATACATTGTTAAATAGCCATTGAATTTTCCACTACTTGATAAGTTTTCAAATTGATTTTCATTTCCAATAATTAAACTATTCCAATTCTT
The DNA here is from genome assembly GCA_030567475.1 of Ambrosiozyma angophorae. Lineage (NCBI taxonomy): Eukaryota > Fungi > Ascomycota > Pichiomycetes > Pichiales > Pichiaceae > Ambrosiozyma > Ambrosiozyma angophorae. The sequence continues at coordinate 135,829 of JAJLSH010000066.1, read as the reverse complement.
AATGAAAGATTTAAATTCTTCATTAATAAAATCATCATCATCAATTGATTTTAATTTATTATAAGTTGATTTCATTGATTTACCAACTTGTTTAGTTGGATATCTTTCACCATGTCTAGCTAATACAAAAACCTTTTCAATCTGTAAATCAGAGCTTAAATTGTACGGTATTCCAAATCCGGTAGATTGAATATATGGACCTTGGCCAGCTAGGTGTTTTAATGGATTGAATTGATCTTGTGATAATTGACTTAATTGATCATCTGACTGATTCAATTCAATTAACTTGTCTTTGTTTAATACATTTTGGAATAATGATAACGAGTTACCTATATTAATAAAGATAAATAGAACCAATAAATTAACCATAACGATAAAACAAATTCAGTAGACCTTTTTTTTAATTTATTGTCAATATCAGCATAAAAAAAAAGTGGTTATTGACTAGTTTTATATCTTATAACCATCACAGTTACAAAACACGTGCTTATTATATATTTATCTTCTGTTTTTTTTTTTTTTTTAACACCGAAAAATGCGGAATAAAAGAAGTTTTTATCTTAACCCCGAACAAGTCGATCGACGCGATAAGTCGATAGGTCGATCGACGCATACTGAAATATTTTTTTTCTTTAGAAAACCTTTATAAGAATTTATTATTTTTATTATATTATTATTATTATTATTATTATTATCATTATATAAAGAGATCAATACGTGAACTTATTTAAATAAAATAGAATGGACGAAACAGTTGAAGAACGACTAAGTTCATTAGTGAAACTTTCAACGAATCCAACATCGATCTTTCAAACAAATACAGAAACAGATGGAAAACTTGAAGATGAATTAAATAAATCAATTAAATTTTTAATAGATCCAATCGTTGCAAATTCAAATTTAGATGAAATTTATATTGATGGGTTAAACTCCTTACAAATTTATCAACAGGTGAAGTTAGTTGTGGATGGTTGTGTTGATAATTTATTGTTTGATAAGATTAAAGGGTTGAAGGAAAAGTACGGCGATTTGTTGATTAATGAGGATGATGATGACGATGACGGAGAGCAAGAAGAAGAAGAAGAAGAAGAAGAAGAAGAAGAAGAAGAAGAAGAAGAAGAAGAGGAAAAAGAAGAGGAAGAGGAAATTAAAGATGATATTAAAGATGATTCAGAAGTTGAAGTTGAAAATACGGAAGATATTTCAGATCACGAATTTCATACTGCACTTGAGAATCAATCCGATGAAGAAGAAGAAGTTTTACCAAATAATGATGTTGATTTTAAGCCAGTTCCTGATAAATTTGGATTAAATGATGGATTTTTTTCAATTGATGATTATAATAAACAAGTTCTAGCAATGGAAGAACAAGGTGATGGATTACAAGGAGATGATGACGACAACGAAGATATTGATTTATTTGCAGATATTGATTCAGAAGATGAAGATAACGATGAAATGTTAACTTATAATGACTTCTTCAAAGAACAAATCGATAGAAGTAATGTTAAAAAGGAGAAGAATAAGGAAAAGAAGAATAACGAAGATGAAGAATTTAATGAAGGTGATTATGATGAAGCATATAGAGAAGTATTAGCTGATTTTAATGATGATAAAAAACAAGTTGATAATTTGTCAAGCTTTGAAAAACATCAAATAAAATTATCTGAAGAAATTAAACAATTAGAAGCTGAGTCTATTGCCGAAAAAAGATGGACAATGAAAGGTGAAGCCAGTGCAAAGTCAAGAGAAGCTAATACATTACTAGAAGAAGAATTAGAATTTGATAGAAATTCCAAGGCTGTACCAATAATAACACAAGAATTAGTTGAATCTATTGAAGATATTATTAGAAGACGTATCAAGGATTCTAAATTTGATGAATTACCAAAGAGAATAATCGGACAAATTAATGAGTTTAAACCAAGCAAAAAAGTTGAAGTTTCAGAAATCAAATCAAATAAATCATTAGCAGAAATATATGAAGAGGATTATTTAGGTAAAGAAAAAGAGGCTGACAATGAAGAATTAATAAAGGAACATAACGAAATCAGTGAATTATTCAATAATTTGATGAATTCATTAGATTCATTAACATCATCATATTTTGTACCATTACGTAAAGAGAAGTTAGTTGATATTAAAGTGCAGACTTCAACAATTCAATTAGAGGATCAACAGCCGTTGAGTATGAACAATGGAGATAGATTGGCTCCACAAGAAGTGTATAGTAGTTTACAAAAATTAGGTAAAGACGAAGTTCAATTAAAGAATGGGGTAGTGTTGAATAAAGCGGAGATGGAGAGAGAGGATAAACAAAGAATGAGAAGGGCTAGAAAGAGGAAGATCCATAATCATATGAAGGATAAGGCAAGCAAGAAAAGTCGGATAGTTGAAACTAATTTATAGTCATTAAACCAAATCGTAAGTAAAAGTAAATAAATAATCATTGGTATTAACGTTCATTAGTTAGTCACCCGGTGGTGCCGGTTCCGTATTGGTAGCCGAATTCGAAATCGCGAGTATTAAGATTTCAGATCGTTACTGGATTAAAAACAGTGAAGTTAAGAAAACAAGTGAAATATGTTCCAAAGATTGTTTTTTCCTGCTTGGATAGTAGTGAAATCGCCTCAGATATCTATACTTACACAAAGACGACTGTTAGGTTACTCGTTAAGCTGTTTAAATAATGAGAAAAATAACGTTCAAATAAAGAAATCACCGATAAATGCCTATGATGAGAACCCATCAAATGACAATAAGAAAACTAAAAATACAAATGATATTCAAAAATATATTGATTCAATTGTTAATAGTGATAATTATAAAAATTTAAAACTTGAACTGAATAAGTTTAATGAACAACGAGTTAAAAGACAAAAAGAATATTCACAAACATTACATGAAAGATTAGCAGAATATGCAACTGAATTATCAAGTTCAACAAGAATTGCATCAAAGTTAGTTAATGATATAACAGGCTATACTAAAATTTTAAAGATGAAAGATGTAATCACTGAAAAAGAATTAAATTTAAGAAATTTAAGAAATTCAATCAACAATTCTAAAAGTTTACATAATAAAGCAGTTGAAAATAGATCTTTATGTCAAAAAAGTATTAATGAACTATTAGAAAGAAAACATAATTGGTCTTCAGAAGATTTAGAAAAATTTACAAGGTTATATAAAGAAGATCATGATTTAGATAAGAAAGTTTTAGAAACTGCGAAAGATATCGAATTATTAGAATCAAAAGAAGATGAAACTCATAATGAATTAATTCAATCGATTATGAATAGATACCATGAAGAACAAGTATGGTCCGACAAAATTAGGCAATTTTCAACTTGGGGTACTGTTTTAATTATGTGCGTAAACTTTTTAATGATTTTAATGGTTCAATTTATATTTGAACCTTGGAAAAGACATAGATTAGTTAATTCATTTGAAGAAAAAGTTCGTGAATTATTTAATAATAATGAAAAGTTAGGTAATGAAGTCATTGAATTAAGGAAAGAAATTAGCAACTTCGGAAAGGCACAGGAAAAACAGATAATTACACTAGAGGAAGAAAGAGAGATTAAACCAGTTGCTGAATTACAAGAGTCAGAATCAATTGAACAAAAAGAATTGGCAACACCTCTCAAATTCATTGAAATCGTGCCGCACTTCGAAAAAGGCGGGTGGAAAACCCTACATATCCGAATGTGGCACAGCATTGTGGCGCTGCTGAAAAACCTGTTTTGCCGGGATACCTGTGTGGCGGTGCAATTATTTGAAATCCGGTTGATGGTGGCGGGTGCGTTCGCGTGTGGCGCATTTCTACGTTTCGTGTAATTTGATCAACTTTCAATTGAGTGGCAAATCAAAAGACTCGTTACCCTTTGTATATATACTATTATATATTTGCACATATATATATTATATATATATATATATACTATTATTTTTAAACCATGGCCTCGGCTGCTATCGCATTATCTCCTTTAGCTACATCTTCAAAAGATAACAACATAAACAATGATGTCTACTTGAAACTGAAAAAACTCGAGAAAGAATTAGAATTATTAGTTTTACAAGAAGAATATATTAAAGATGAACAACGTTATTTAAAAAGAGAACTGATAAGGGCCCAAGAAGAAGTTAAAAAGATTCAATCAGTGCCTTTAGTCATTGGCCAATTTTTGGAACCCATTGACCAACATACTGGTATTGTGTCTTCAACAACTGGCTCAAATTATATAGTTAGAATTCTTTCGACTTTGGATCGTGAATTATTAAAGCCTTCAGCTTCTGTCGCCTTACATCGCCATTCAAATGCTCTTGTGGATATATTGCCACCAGAAGCTGATTCTTCAATCTCTATTGTCGGTGAAAATGAAAAACCTGATGTTACTTATAGCGATGTTGGTGGGTTGGATATGCAAAAACAAGAAATTAGAGAAGCTGTCGAGTTACCTTTACAACAAGCTGAATTATATAAACAAATTGGTATTGATCCTCCAAGGGGTGTTCTACTTTATGGTCCACCAGGTACTGGTAAAACAATGCTAGTCAAGGCTGTGGCCAATAGTACAACAGCTTCATTTATTAGAGTTAGTGGATCTGAATTTGTTCAAAAATATTTAGGTGAAGGTCCAAGAATGGTTAGAGATGTTTTTAGATTAGCAAGAGAAAACGCTCCTTCAATTATTTTTATTGATGAAATTGATGCAATTGCAACAAAGAGATTTGATGCTCAAACTGGTGCTGATAGAGAAGTTCAAAGAATTTTAATTGAATTATTAACTCAAATGGATGGTTTCGATCAAGCAACAAATGTTAAAGTTATTATGGCAACAAATAGAGCTGATACTTTAGATCCTGCTTTATTAAGACCTGGTAGATTAGATAGAAAAATTGAATTCCCTTCATTAAGAGACAGAAGAGAAAGAAGATTAATTTTTGCAACAATTGCTTCAAAGATGTCATTAGCTCCTGAAGTTGATTTAGATTCTTTAATAATAAGGAATGATCCATTATCAGGTGCTATTATTGCTGCCATTATGCAAGAAGCAGGTTTAAGAGCAGTTAGAAAAAATAGATATGTTATTTTACAAAGTGATTTAGAAGAAGCTTATACTGCTCAAGTTAAATCTGGTAGTGAAGTTGATAAATTTGAATTCTATAAATAGTTTACATCTTCTTCATAATGATAATCACTTTACACATCTAATTTTATATAATATTACAACTTCTTAACCCCCACCCTCTCTTTTTTTGTCTTATACTTGTCTTTCTATTTCGTTTATGTATTGATTTGTGTAATTAATTGAAGTATTTACCATTTCACAAAAAAAAAAAGAAAAGAAAAATTCTTTTCTTTTCTTACTATTACTATGACTATTAAAGAAATTTATTAGCCTACATGTAAATGTCAATCAATGATATTTAGGATTTTTATATATTTATATTTTTTTATTTTTTTTTTTTTTGTTTCTTTCTTTTTTGGGAAAATACAAAAATTATACAAGAAGTTAATTGATCAATGAAATCTTATAAACATTCAAACCTGGAGTAAAAGCATCTAAACCAAAGGTATCAACTTCAAGATGATCCAAATCCAAATGAAATTTATAACTATAAATTAATTCATATTTAATTGAAACTCTACCATTTCTTGAAACTTTATTTTTAAATGGATCAAAACTAATAAATTCACTACCATCATCATTAACGATAATTTCTTTATTTGAATTCAATTCATTAATTAAAAATGCATTCATATCTTGAACATTTTCATAATATGTATTAAAATTTAACATTGCATTATTTGGTGTAATTAAATAAATATTTTTATTAATAATCAAACCATTATCATCAATATCATCAATATAATTTTCAGGATTTTTCTTTTTATTTTCATTCTTCATTAATTTATCAATTGCATAAAATACATAACTATAATGCATTCCCATGAAATCAATACTAAAATTTTCAATTTCTTCAGTAGTATTAGTAATAATAGGATTTATCTTTGTATAATGTAATCTAGTTAAATTATCTTCATCACTGTTTAAATAAATCCAATTGTTATGTTTATTGACATTAGATTCATTTGATGTAGTTTTATATTCACCTGTTTTATCAAATAACATCCAAGTTGGTGGTTTATAAGTTCTCCAAAATAATAGAATATTACCATCATTATTAGTTTGAATTTCATCATGAAGGAATTCCATTGATGAAACAATACCACCTTGATGAAATATACCTAAGAAAACCATCATAAATAAATTATACCATATCCACATATCCAATAATATAATTGGATTAATTTTTAAAAAATTTTTAGATTGATTTTTGATTTTATTGATTTTTTCATTTTTATCAACTTCTTTTGATTCATCATTTGATTCAATAATTGGACCAACTTCAAAATCTTGACCAATATCAACACAACATGCAAGTAATGGTACTATAGGAATTAAAAATCTTAATTCTTGATGTGGAACAATAGATAAACCAAGTATACCACTAATTGCAGTTAAAAATGGTGTTGTGCTAATATATTTACGATTGAATGGGAAAATCAATAAAACTAATGGACCTAATAATTGTGGATAATTTAATAGTATATGGGTATAGTATGAATGAATACCATGTAATGCTAAATTTGAAGGTTTTATATTATAAAGTAAATTATTAAATGGAGTAATAATAAAATTAGAATGAATATAGAATACTATTTTAAAAATAGATAAACGAAATGATTCATGTTCTTTAATTATTAATAAGATTAGATTTTTAAATTCTAATACTATTGATTGAATTGATAAATTTATTGTTCCTATTTTATTATTGGAATAATAGGAATAATTTATTGAATTTTCAATAAATGATTTAATAGTTGAATAATCAATATTTCTAAAATGAATGGTATCAATTAAAATGAAACAAAGACATGTAAAAATAAATGAATTTATTAAAAATAATATTCTGAAAGGATATTTCAATGCAAATTTAAATAAATAATAACTTGGTAAAATAAACCAAACAATAAATGTAATTCGATTAAAAATACCTAAACCAAAAAGAAATCCAAGTAATGTTAATTTTTTTAAACTAAATTTCCAATTTGATTTATAATTATTAACTTTAACAACTTCTAAATAATCTCTAATATCATTAATCAACCAAACACATAATATAACAATCCAACCTTCAATTGAATTTGAAAAAGTATGAGATTGAAAAATTATTGTAACAAAAGAAGTTGTTGTAAAGAATAAAGCTTTTATACGTTCTTGTTTAATTGGCATGATTCTAAATAAACAAAAATCATAAATTATCCAAGTAATTATACAAAATAGTAATTTAATTAATTGATAAATTACTAAAGGTTTCAAATTTAATATTTCGGTACCTAAATAAATTAATGGTTTATAAAAGATGTTTAATGGAATGATTGATCTTGCTATACTTTTATTTGGATTGAATTCCCAAGGAATATTATCATTATATAATGGTTGAAATGATTGGAAAAATTCATCCGGATGAATATATGAAGTTTGAAGACAAAAGAAAATTCGAAGAGGAATTGAGAATATAATATATATATTTCTCCAATGAGATAAAGATAATGATGAAGTACTATTATTATTATTAGTAATTATTGATGATTCTTCAACTTTGATATTAGTTTTTTGATCTTCTACTTTCTTTTCTTCTTTAAAAATCAAATCTTTATTATTTTTAACTTCTAACTTTTGAGCATTCTGATTTAACTTTTTTGAACTTTTCTTCTTTGCCATTGTATTTAATTATGGAAAGTTTTCTTTCTTTTTTACCTTAACTTTTATTATACAGACAGTCTCCTTATCTTTTTTAAGTTTTATTTTTATCTCACTCACATTGTGAAAAAAACAAAAAAAAAACACACACACAGACAAAATCGACAGAGGTCTTCTTGTCGACAACGCCCACCTCGGCTGACACTTCCGACAAAACTAAAACTGTTTCGAAACAGCCCGTCATGACGATCTATTTACAAGTTTTAATTACGCTAGTAAAAGCATATAAACAAATAAACAAATGTAACAACAAATGGAAAGACAAATTTAATATTTACTATGGTTAGGTAGTTAAAAGATATAATAGAATTAATGCAAAAGAAAAGTAAATATCTTTAAAAAAAAAAAAAAAAAATAATCAGAAAACTAAACAGAAAAGAACACATGAAACAACAAAACACAAAATAAAGATAAAAAACGAGATATCTAAAGTTATATAGAAAACACGATGCCCGTTGCAAAGAAAATTCAATTTTTCTATAGAACATTAAAACAGCAATAATAATAGTTGTAGTAGTAATAGTAATAATAATAATAATAATAATAATAGCATCAAGTGAAACAAAGAAAACAGGTCCCAGCAATTCTCATATTAACCAATACTATCCAAAACTGATATAAAATTAATAATTAAGTATAGGTATATTATGCTGCCTTGGTTTTTTTTTTTTAAAAAAAAGAAAATAATGACTTTTATTAAAAAAAGGTTAAAAAATTAAAATTTATTTAACAGGTTTCGAATTCAACAACTTGTAAGTAAACTGGATGACATTGACTACCAATGGATTCATCGTATAAGTTATAGAAAGTACCGGATAAACATTGCCAGAAGACATCATCGGAACCAATAGCTAAGTAACCATCAGCAGTAATTTCCCAACCAGCAGTGTAAATAGCACCGGCTTGTGGTGGTGGACCATCAAATTGGAATTGTCTGTTGGCAACAATAGAACCAATTCTTCCAGAAGAATCTCTTAAGATACCATCAACTAAAGTCATAGCTAAATCACCAGTTTCGTAACAAGCAGTGACATCAATGGTTAATTCTGAATCAGAGGTTGAAGTAGAAGTAGAAGAAGATTCTGTTGAAGTGGAATCGGAATCATCTTCAGTGGCACTAGCAGTACTTTGTTGAACTTGACCATCAGAAATTTGTGTAACGACACCACTGGTGTAAGTCTTTGAAGAAGAAGTTGCGGATTCAGAAGCTTGAACTTGACCATCAGAAATTTGAGTAACGACAGCAGCAGATGATTTAGAAGAAGAGGAAGAAGTTGAAGTTGAGGTAGCAGCTTGAACTTGACCATCACCAATTTGGGAAACGACATCAGCAGCAGTAGTTGAAGATTTGGTTGAGCTAGTCTTCTTAGTAGAGGTTGAAGTTGTAGCTTGAATTTGTCCGTCGGAGATTTGAGAAACAACGGCAGCAGCAGTGGAAGTTGAAGTTGTAGAAGTAGAAGAAGAAGTGGTGGAAGCAGTTGAAGTTGTAGCCTGGATTTGTCCATCAGAAATTTGGGAAACAACATCTCTCTTAGCTAAGGAGCTGACAGCAGAACTAGAGGTACTAATGTCAACTATAGCAATACCGAATGAAGCGGAATAAGAAGAATAAGCGCCACTGTAGGTAGAACTTGGGGTGAATGTGGAGTAGTTATCTTCACCTGGAATATAGGCGGCCAAAGAGGAGGCAACTAATGATAAAGCAGCGATTGAAAGAGAGAACTTCATTATATGGAACGAATGTTTAAGAAGTTTAGACTTGAATACTTAAAGAGAGAAAGAGGAGAAAAAAGAAAAAGAGAAGGAAGCTTATGACTGGAAATTACGGAAGAAGTGATGTTTTTATAGTTGGTTAAATCATTTGACAAGTTGAAATCTTTTCAACGCGACTGGCGACTGGCGGACTGGCGACATCTGTTGCTAATAATAGGACCGCGACCGCAGCCGATGCGCTTTTTTACTGGATCAATCCGCCACCATATGGGCCTTAGCAAAACTCCACAGGTTCCAAAGGCGGTCTAAGGAAGGGCAAACGATTAAGAATATACAGTTACTAGTTTTACAGTTGTATAACTCACGTTCAGTGTTATTCAATTGAGGCCTCTTCCCTCCATCCATCTATCCATCCATCCAGCCGGCCAGTATTAATACTAATCTTTTGGGGTGTGGAGCGCCGCCAACTCCACCAGTAGCGTCGTCGACAAAACATTGATCTGCCGGGCAAAGCGGTTTTCGGTTTCGAAATTTTGCCTGGCAGAGCGTAGGAGCGTAGGAGCGAGCGGCGAGCGGCAGCGTAGGACACAGGGAGAGGAAGAGGAAGAGGAAGAGAAACGCCGCCGGCGGTTAAGAGAGACGGAATTCATTGGTGGTAGTAACGGGAAAAGGCAAACGAATATAAGATAACCAACCAACCAACCAACCAAACTTATCATCCACGGTAAAATATAATTAATGAATTATTCACCAGAAATCATGGAAATCAAAGACCTTTTTCAGATGTCTTCAACCTTCCTTGTCTGCCAAACAATAAAACCAGTCGACATTTCCAAAGGAGGGCATTTCTTTATTTCAATACCTTTCGAGTGAAATTTCTACTGATCTTTGATCTCTTAACTCTCATTTCTGTTTCCTAATTCACTCTAATTGCTAGAGATTTCCCCATTTGGAATATATTACTTAGGTTTCATACGTAAAAGAAGAAAAAAGCAAAAAAAAAAGCGACACGCGACGCGTAAACTAAGGAGGAGATAAAACGCGTCCGTTTTTTTTTTTTTTTTTTGTTTTTTGAATTTTGTTTTTTACACGCTTTTTATTCAACTCATGAAATTTCATGTCAACTTTAAAAGTTAATTCGTTTCGTTTCGTGTCGTGTCTACTTGCCATGGCCTTGGGTACTAGATTCTAGACTTTCATAAAACCAAAAAAAAAAAAGGAATCTTACAAGTAAATCATTTGATACAGCTGTGTTATATTATAACTGAATTAAACCTCCTTTGGTTTCTTGTATCAACTAACAACTCTAAACAACAGTAATAATAACTCTCTCTCTCTCTCTCTCCCTTTTGTTGATTTGATTTGAACGTTTTTATACAGCAAAAATATTACCGAAAACTTCTTTCACAACACACACACACACCCGCTCCATTAGAACAATTCTTTTACTAAAGTTTCTCTTCCTTAGACTAATATTGGTTGTTTTGGCAAAGATGCAGATTACTGGCTATTACGTCGGCAATTGTGTTTGCTTTTTCTTTTCTTTTCTTTTCTTCTACTCTTGTCTCGGTGCCTGGATTTACTTATCTGGCTAGGCCACCAACATCCTTATTCTGTAAAATATCAGTACGTTGTAACCTGAAACCGAAAATCCAAACAAGTTAAGATCGGTACCGCTCTTTTTCTTTTTTGTTTCTCTTCCTCTTCTTTTTCTAAAAAAAAAAAACAAAAGTTAACGAATATCTTGCTTTTTACGTAAAAGTCTTACATAATAAGCTTAGAATACTTACATTCCCACACACACACACATATATGACGTAGTTTTTATTTATTGAACTTTTAAATTATACCACACATTTCAAATCTTTTTTTTTTTTAAAAAAAAAAACAAAGAACTTTTTTATAATCCTTGTTTAAATTTCACTATAGAAAATTAGACAAAATAGAAAAATATTAGAAAAATTGTGCAAATAACACACTCATTCACGCAAAAAAAAAAAAAAGAAAGACATCAATGCATAAATGCCTAAATGAAACGACATATGAGATTCTCAAAAAAGAAAAGAAAAGAAAAGACAGATCCCATAGCAAGCAAATAAAAACACCAAAAAGAAAAGAATACAAATAAAACAAATGAAACAAATTAAAAATTGTTTAAAACAAAAAATTAATTGTAAATTTGAACAGGAGGTAATCTATCAGCTTTGAAAAACCAGTTACCACCTTCAACCTCTTTCTTTAACCAAACTGTAGGAAATTGAACTAAATGACCTCTGATTAATCCTAATAATTTCTCAGCAGTTTCATGATCATAAACAACTCCATTTATTGAATTAAATAACAAATCTGAAGATTCTGTTCCACCTGAAGATTTTTGATATCTTTCTAAATCAGCCATACGTGCTCTTCTTTGTTTATACCTTGCTTCATCCTTTGGATCAAATGATGAATTATTTCCAGTATTATTTACTGTATCATTATTATATGAATAAGGGAGTTCTAAAATATCTTCTATACCTCCAATACTAGTATTACTTTCACCATCTGTAGATGACATTGGTTGATTTGATTTTAATTCAGTTCGACTTGCTGTCGAACTTGATGTTGAACTCAATTTAGCTCTCGCCTTTTCATTTTTCATAAATGCATCACGTAATTCATTAAATACTTTATAATCTTTCCATAATTGAACAGAATCATCAGGTTGACAATGGAAAACCATTTGATAAATCATTGTGTTTCTAATTGCTTGTGGATACCATAAACCTTCATAAAATTCAATTGCCAGAGGATCAGAGAATGCATATGGATCTAAAAATTCGAAATCTGTTTGAGGTAATTGATTTTTATCAATATCAGCAATATTTTCATCCGTTAAATGAACTGCATGTGTAATACCAGCTGCAACTGCATTTGCAACACCTGGCCCACTTGAAGAATTTGGGGCATCATTGCTTATTGGAGAAAAGTGAGGTGATTGTGGCTTTCTAACATTAGTTGAACCAGAATTCTTCTTTACCATTGGGCTTGGTTGCAATGGACTGATATTTCCACTACCAGCGGCTGGTGAACCCATTGAAGTTGGCTTTTTCTTTTCGTTGGCATAAATCAGTCCTTGTTTATTGATTAATTTCTGAATATAAAATAATCTTTTAATCATCGTCCATTTTTCTTCATTAACAACATTAATTGTTTCATTAGGTAATACAGGTCTTGTTAAATATGAAACGATGTCATCATAATCAGGCAAATTCGTATCTAAACCATCCGGTCCAAATGTGAAATTAGAAAGTAATTTTAATGATTCATCAAGCCTTTTCTTTGAATTTAAATATAATTTACTTGTAAACTTATCTTCACTACCTAAAATTTCTTTAGTATGCTCTTCTTTAGTAACTCTTGCATCTGTTGAGAAATTCTTCTTTTCTCTAATACCAACATTCTCTTCACCTGCTCTATGATTAAATGAATAAGTAAATGGGATATCATCTAAATTCTTGTCAACTGATAATGAATCAAATGATTCAAATAATTCTTTAGTTAGACGTTTACCTGATCCAGCAGGTTTATTTAACATTGCCTTAAACGTTGGTGTACCATCAACGAATTTTCCTTCTTGATCCAGTAAATATCTTGTACCTAATTCAACTTTTGCAGACAAGGAAATATCACCATTTTGACCTTGTAATGTTGATGCACGCAATCCATGACCCTTTGATGAAAAATCTTCAATTTGTGAAAATCTTCTTTCAACCATTTCTAGTAAATCAACATCAACTCCTAAATGCTCTCTCATTAATCTCATACGTAGCGTATGTGAAAATTTACCAACTTTATATGGTTTACCGTTCATTTTAGAATTTACCATATCTTTATCTCTAACAATTGCGCAAATCTCAGAATCTCTGGTACCTCTCATAGATCTTTCATTGATATTTGCTGAACCAATAATTGCAATTCTATCATCAACAATCATCGTCTTTGCATGAACATATAATTGTTCCGAAACCAATAAATTATTTTGGCCAATATAACTCCATTTTCTTAATGAATAAAATTGTATGTAATCTTCAGGTTTAATACCAACTCTTCTTAATTTTTGAAAAATTGATGATTCACCCAGTGAAATTGACATATATTGACAAGTCATAATAACTCTAACAGAACCACCATCTTTTGAATCAACTTGACTTTCAAAACCTGGCATTAATGGAATAACAATTACACATTTCCAAACTTCTCTATTTGTATGGGCTCTAATTATTCTATCAACTAAAGCATCACCAATTTTATTCTTAACTAAAATTCCATCAACATCACAACTAGTAACAAAAAATTGGTTTTCCATATAAACAAAATGTTCACTAGTCTCAATACATTTTATATACGCATTTTGAATACTTTGTTCATGATCCTTTAAACCTAGGGACCAATCACACGATGATCTTAATAACTGAATTTCACATGTACCACCTAATCCAAATTCTTTAATTTCCTCTTCTGTAAAATCTCTTGGTGGTATCAATAATGGAGTTGGCCTTGATGGTCTCTTCTGTCTTAATATATAATTCCAACGTTGAGCAAAGTGTCTCGATAAATCCCTTGCAATATGACCAGAAGTTAGCATATGAACATCATGCCATGGCATTCTTGGAACACTCTGTCTATCATACATATCCTCAAAAGGCCTATCTAATTCTAGAAAATCCTTAACACGTGGATTAGTATAATCTTTACCTACAAACTTTTGAAATTCCAAAGCATCTCTATTTTTATTTTCTCCAGGTGGAATATCAGACTCAAAACTATACGGAGAATCATCAGCTAAAACATGATCAGGTGTATCATATCTACCATAACATAAATCAATTCCACCAAGAAAACAAACTGTATGATCAATAATAGCCAATTTTTCATGGTGAGCCCAAAAGAAAACACTTTGCATTAGTTGGTTTGGAGATCTTAATATATAAACATTTGGATGCAAATTTAATAAAGAATGTTTTGTCCACAATGAATCAGTAATAACTGTATTAGCAACATTTCTATAAACAATAACAAATATTTTAACACCCTGTTCAGCTTTTCTTTTCAATAATCTATCAAGTCTCCATTCTTGATTACCATTTGCAGGTCGACGTAAATAAAGTTCTGGAGATAACCACCAATCATGAATATAAATAACATCTTTTGCCATTTCCAAAGCAGCTGATAAAGCCCACATATAATCTCTACCATCAACAAACCATTGACCAAAACAATTTTGCCTAATTGGTGCAAAACTATCAAATCTATGAGGTCGAGACCAAATTGTTTCGCTTTGCATCTTGTGTATGACATCAGCCCATTTATGAAGTTGTTCAATTGATTTATGAGTAACATATAACTTTCTTGTACTATTTTCCAGCTTCATGATTTTATATTTATTGTTCGTCAATTGTTCGGTATTGTTATCTAAAACACCATCAATATCAACTTTACCAGTTGGATTGGCATTTGGATCATCATCTTCATCATCCTCTTCATGAACAACAGGTAGCTTACCAGAAGTATTGCCAGCAACATGATGATTACTTAATACAGTGTGAAAATTCGAATGCTCAGACCAACCAGATAATGAAAATTTAAATTTTGAATCAATTAAAAACACATCTAATGGAGTTGTGGAATTTATATCAGCCACATACATTATATAAGAATGCCCAACGATAAACCATTTGGCAGAATGTCTTTCAACCATTGCCTTCCACTCTCTTGCTTTTAAATGACCAACTCTCCAACCTTGATCAGCCGCTTTATTTGTTATATATAGATAACCTTCTTTACGTTTTTTACCATTCTCATTTGACAGTAGAACAGAAACAGGTGACAATTCGAAAAATTGAAAGATACGATTAGATTGTGAACAACAAGTTAAACGTTTTAACAACTCATCCAAATACTTCTGTAATTCTTGTTGATATTTTAATTCATCAAATTTATCTTGATCATTTTGTTGATTTTCATCCAAACTTTGATTATGATGATGCGGATGAATAATTGTAGCTGATATTTTATTTTTCATTCTATTAACAAACAAGTGTTTTTTGCTAATTTGAGAATATAGTGAAGTATCATCCATGTCATCTTCAGATGAAGGTAAAGAAGCTCCGTTTGGATCTGAAGCAGTTGTTCTAGGTATATTTTCAGGGTGGGGAGATGGTAAAGGCAGAGTACCAACAGTAGTAGCTGGCCTTGAATTTGCAGAAAGTAAGCCATTACCAGGGTTATTAGTTTGTACCAGAGTGATACCTGGTGGAACTTTTTTATTATTTTGCTTATCCTGTTGTTGCTGTTGTTGAGTTTGTTGATGTTTCTGCATTCTACCATCCAGAGAATGTCTTGGTAGGGTAAATAAAGTATCGTGCTTTCCTGGAACAGCCCTTACTAAACCTTTTCTAGTTGAATATTCAAATTTTGGAAAAATTGGTAATAAATGTTCTCCAATTTTATCTTTATTCACCAAAGAGTTATCTTGAGTTCCTTTAATCATAACACTTTTCGTAAGGTTTTCACTAATTAATTGATATTTAACATTTCTATGTAATCCCGCAAATTCTTTAAGAGTTTTAATTAAAGACCATCTTAAAACATTAAAACCTAAACCATACTCCAAGTCAACTCTAAATTTGCGCTTCTTAGTATGCTTTGTTTTAGTAATATCAGTAACTGTTAAACTCAATAAAGGTAATAACATTGGAATTCTACGTTGTTCATGCTCGTCATGTGAAAAGTAATTTGAAATCATAATAACAGAAGGAAATCCAGCAACCATTGCATTGATAAGATTATTCGTTTTTACTTGGTTTCTAATATCAAGTTGTAAATCATGATCTGCTGCTTCATAAACTATATGCTTACTATTTTCAAGATGTTTATCTTTTTTTCTACCAAATCTTAATATTTTTTTACCAGTATTTGCAAGTTTGGCTCTAATTATTTCATCAGTTGGGGTTAAGGGCACTCCCTGAGATGACGAGGCTTCTGTAGCAGATTGAGGTCTTTGTTTTCTAAAATTATTTAATTTTGTTGCTGCTCTTTTACCAATCATTGTAAATTGGCCAGGAGAAGGAGACCTTGACTGATTATTATACTGAACGGGAAATTCTTCCAGAGTAGGGGTTTTCGAAGAATCTATTTCTTCATCATTTGTCAGTCTAGTATTATAATGGAATGAATCTCTTCTAACAGGTCTTCCATCCTTATCATCATTTTCTTGTACGTTTTGACTTTCATCATCATGATCATTATCGTCATTATCGTCATTATCGTCATTATCGTTCTGATAATCATCGTCATCATCATTATCACTTGTACCTTGAATATTAGGATTAACATAGCCATTCTTTGAATTAACCTTGTGTATACGATTAGTGACACCTTCAGTTAAAGTTCTATGACTTTTGTTAGGAATTTCCTCAGCATCAGAAACTAAAGAAGCTCTATCTTTATCAGCATCTGGTAAATCGTGCATTGATTTAACCTCAGTTTCCTTTGGTTGTTCAGAGGATGAAGCATAGTCCTTAACGTTAGCAAAATTTAAGAAATAATCGAGTTTGTTAGGATCTAAAGGGTATCCAGAAAATGCACCTGGAGTTGTCGTAGTTGGTGTTCCTTGATTATGCACCATGTTTTCCTGGGTGTCTAAAGACTCTATGGCAGTTTTGTATGAGTTGGTATCAACCAACGACGGAGGCCTCAAAGATGACATCACAAAGCTATGTTATATCGAAGTGGTTGTGGAGTTCGAATGGGAGACTATTTGTAGTTTGTCAACACAAAAAGGGCAACAGAAAGGGCAACAAATTTGGATTTAAGCCCGAGAACATGTGCCGCTAACAAATCACTACGCTACACAATAAAATATATGGTAAATATCATCTATGTTAACAGTATATACAGAAAAGTTAAAGTAAAGTAAAATCTTATAAAAGTATCCCTAAAACTCCTTGTCCAATATTTTTTTGACAGCAGTAACGTGGTTACCTTTAATTCTTATGGAGTTAGTTAAGCTACGAATGGTGAAATTCTTATGGGGGATGTCAGGTAATTGTTTTTGTAAGTGTTCCTTGAATAAAGTGATATCACCTTGAATCTTACGAATATCAGTGACTGGATGCTGACATTTTATTGTTTTATACACTGGCAAGAACCCATTTGAAGTTCTTGTTAAATAATATTTTCCCTTTGGAAGAGAATCTTCAGTAGCCAAACTTTCTGGCTTAATAACCTGCAGCGAAGGAAAAAGATCAGCTTTTGTTGTGAGTTTTGAAGAGTGTCTGACTTGTTGTCTTATTATAGAACGAAACATGATGTGGTTATAGTGTTGATCAGGTTCAATGTCAGTTTGTCGTAGTTCAAGGTTGAGCTTTCGAACAAATTTAAAAAAACAAACGTCCGGCAGCCATCCGGCTCACAATCCGGATGACATCCGAAGATACCAGTGCTCCTCCGTAATTGAGGTACCACTTCTCCATTACTAGTGTTACTTTTCTTCGTAAAACAATTCAGTCATGGGAAGACCAAGAGTATGTTACTTTAAATTCAGACATTGCAGTTGCTAACTTATACTAACCACGATTTTTTCAAATAAGTTGATAATACTTGTTCGTCACGGCGAATCACAAGGAAATAAAGACAAATCCGTGAATAGACATGTTCCGAATCATAAGGTTCCTTTAACTGATAAGGGCCTTCGACAATCAAGAGAGGCAGGTTTAGAGTTGGATGCAATGTTAACACCCGAAGATACTGTTTGTTTCTATACTTCTCCTTATTTACGTACCAGACAAACTCTTTCTGGTATAATCCAAAATTTAAATAATGATGTTAAATATAAAATTTATGAAGAACCAAGAATGAGAGAACAAGATTTTGGTAATTTCCAAGAAGATTCTAAAACAATGGAAGAAATGTGGATTGAAAGAGCAAGGTATGGCCACTTTTTTTACAGAATTCCACATGGTGAATCTGCAGCAGATGTCTATGATCGTTGTGCTAGCTTTAATGAAACGTTATTTAGACAGTTTTCAAAAGAAAATTTCCCTTCTGTGTTAGTTTTAGTTACTCATGGAATTTGGGCAAGAGTGTTTTTAACAAAATGGTTTAGATGGTCCGTTGAATACTTTGAAGATTTACAAAATGTGCCTAATTGTAAATTTATCGTAATGGAGAAAAATCCTGAAACTTCAAGATATAAATTAAATACTAAATTAGATAAGTGGTCGGATTTAGAAGACCCACAAAAAAGTGAAAAGTTAAAAAATGCTGCATACGAAGTGTTACAGTTCAATTACTCAAAAGCTCCACAAAATGTTGATGACGATTTTATGGCTGAAATAGCAGAGGCTGAAATGGAAGCTAGGAATGCTCAAAAGGAAAAGAACAAGAAATTAAAAGACCTTTATGAAAAAACTCATCAGCAGAGGTGTATTCCTAATAATTGCGGAGACAGTGGGGACCCTGATGATGACCATTTGGACTCTGAGCTCAAGAACGTCGGAAGCTGAAAATCCACCATTGGCCTTAGAGCTATTACCATTGATTATTTATTTAGACATGCCTTTTATTTATAAATTATAACCATTATTATAAAGTATTACC
Source organism: Ambrosiozyma angophorae (assembly GCA_030567475.1). Lineage (NCBI taxonomy): Eukaryota > Fungi > Ascomycota > Pichiomycetes > Pichiales > Pichiaceae > Ambrosiozyma > Ambrosiozyma angophorae. The sequence goes on along the minus strand of JAJLSH010000066.1, from coordinate 116,642 downwards.
ATAACCATATGTCCCCGGAGATTATCAGTGCGTCGAGTATCTGACGCTCGCTCGTCTTCTGCCCGCGTCGCACCACTGCCACAGCGCAGTTGTATATAACTGGACTCTTTCCCATAACTAACTCTTCTTTTCCTGCTTTGAACAACTCACTACAAACAAATACTACTTAATTACTTATATACAAAATGGTATGTACCTTGTAATAATATGCCATTGCACTCAATTCTGCTTCAACCAAGTCATCAACAATATTTTAATCAGTGATCTTGGTTTTTGTTTTACGGGCATCGGTGTTCCCCTCAACAGTTGTACTAACAACCTACTACTTAAATTGAATAAAGGCTAGAACTTTTTTCGTCGGAGGTAACTTCAAAATGAATGGAACCAAGGAATCCATCAAAGCAATCACTGATAACTTAAATGCTGCTGATTTACCATCAAATGTTGAAGTTGTTTTAGCTCCACCAGCCCCATATTTATCATGGACAGTTGAAAACAATAAGCAAAAGACTGTTTCAGTTGCTGCTCAAAACGCTTACGACAAGGCTTCTGGTGCTTACACTGGTGAAATTTCCCCTCTTTCATTATTAGATTTAAATGTTCCTTGGGTTATTTTAGGTCACTCTGAAAGAAGAACACTTTTCCATGAAACTGATGAAGTTGTTGCTAATAAAACTAAATTTGCTTTAGAACAAGGTTTAAAGGTTATCTTATGTATCGGTGAAACTTACGAAGAAAAGCAAGCTGGTAAGACTTTAGAAGTTTGTCAAAAACAATTGAAAGCTGTCACTGATATTGTTTCAGATTGGACTAATATCGTCGTTGCTTATGAACCGGTTTGGGCTATCGGTACCGGTTTAGCCGCTACTTCTGATGATGCTCAAGACATCCATAAAGAAATCAGAGCTTACTTAGCTAGTGTTATTGGTAAGCAAGCTGAAGAAGTTAGAATCTTATATGGTGGTTCCGCTAATGGTAAGAATGTCTCTTCATTTAGAAACAAGGCTGATGTCGATGGTTTCTTAGTTGGTGGTGCTTCATTAAAGCCAGAATTCGTTGATATCATCAAATCCAGACAATAGGAGTATTATTTTCTATAACTTACGTACGATTTTTTTTTTATATTTTGAAACTTTATTAATGAATATGAATTAAAAAAAAAAAAAACAATTAGACGATTATTTATGAATTATATATTAATTCATTCATTAAATTATTATAGTAAAGAATATTTATTTAATCTGTGAATTCATCATCACTTTTTGCCAACTCGGTTTTAAATAGTTCATTCAACGCACCATTATCAACTTCACCACCACTTCGACTATTAAGTGAGTTCATTAATTTCTTAGATTTTTCGATAGATTTATTCTCACATTTCTTGATAGATCCACTAATGGAGGTACAATGAAATATACAATTTTCTCCTAAAATACTAGTTATAAAAGTTAAAGCACCAATTAAGTATCTTAAATTCTCTCTATTAATTCGAATTATTCCTGTTGAAGTTCTATTTGAAAAATACTTTAATGTGATTGGTATTGAACATGACAATCCATAATCACCAAAATTCTTTTTCAATGATGCTTTAATTAATGTTATTATTAATTTGGGAGTTACTTTATCGGATGATTGTTGATGTAGATGAATAATAGTATTTGTTAAATCATAATCGGATGGGGACGTTATACATGACTTGGCCTTATCTGGGTATAGAATCTCAAAAAGAACGTATCTGGACTTTAATCTAACCATACTACTAGACCTGTTCCGTTTGTCCAGCAGAGATAAGAACCTCACCAGTTAGCTTAACTGTTAGTATGACTCAGCGAAACTGGCAATTCAGTTGCACCGCCTGCCTCAAGACTTTTTTCACTATCATCGACGTTGTAGCTTAGTCGTTAAAATATTTGAGTAAAACCAATTATAAACTATTTGGACTTCACCAGTTTATGAACATATCTCGTGCTTCTTGGATCACAACCACTAAGAACACCCACTTAACTCAATTCTATAACACGAGACCTATCATTTATACTTTTTCCAAGATGTCTTCAACAAGAGATAAGTCTGAATGGACCGCAACTACAGTTCGTAATACATTCTTAGGTTTTTTTAAAGATAGACAACATACATATGTTAAATCTTCGTCAGTTATTCCTCACGATGACCCAACTTTGTTGTTTGCCAATGCTGGTATGAATCAATATAAACCAATCTTTTTAGGTACTGTTGATCCTTCATCACCATTCTCAAAACTACATAGAGCCGTCAATTCACAAAAATGTATTAGAGCAGGTGGTAAGCATAATGATTTAGAAGATGTTGGTAGAGATTCTTATCATCATACTTTTTTTGAAATGTTAGGTAATTGGTCATTTGGTGATTATTTCAAAAAAGAAGCAATTGAATATTCATGGGAATTATTAACAGTTGTTTATGGTTTACATAAAGATAGATTATATGTTACTTACTTTGGAGGGGATGGAAAATTAGGTTTAGAACCTGATTTAGAAGCTAAGAAATTTTGGCAAGATGTTGGAGTTGATGATGATCATATCTTACCTGGTTCTGTCAAAGATAACTTCTGGGAAATGGGTGACCAAGGTCCTTGTGGTCCTTGTTCTGAAATTCATTATGATAGAATTGGCGGTAGAAATGCCTCTAATTTGGTCAATGAAGATGATCCCGATGTTTTAGAAATTTGGAACAACGTTTTCATTCAATTTAATAGAGAATCTGATGGAACCTTAAAAAGTTTACCTGCTAAGCATATTGATACAGGTATGGGTTTTGAAAGATTAGTTTCTGTTTTACAAGATGTCAGATCTAATTATGATACTGATGTTTTCCTACCATTATTTGAAAAAATTAGAGAAATTACTGGTGTTAGACCATATACTGGTAAATTTGGCGATGAAGATATTGATGGTATTGATACTGCTTATAGAGTCTTAGCTGATCATGTTAGAACTTTAACTTTTGCCTTAGCTGATGGTGGTGTTCCAAACAATGAAGGTAGAGGTTATGTCTTAAGAAGAATCTTAAGAAGAGGTGCTAGATATGCCAGAAAATATATGCAGTATCCAATCGGTAAATTTTTTTCCCAATTAGCTCCAACTTTAATTGAACAAGTCAAAGATATTTTCCCTGAGTTAACAAAAGACACTGCAACCATCTTTGAAATTTTGGATGAAGAAGAAGCTTCATTTGCTAAGACTTTGGACCGTGGTGAAAAATTATTCGAACAATATGCTTTAAAAGCCTCAAAGACTCCAGAACTAACTTTATCTGGTAGAGATGTTTGGAGATTATATGATACTTACGGCTTCCCAGTTGATTTAACTAGATTAATGGCTGAAGAAGCTAAATTATCAATCGATGAAGAAGGTTTTGAAAAAGCTAGATTAGCTTCTTTAGAAGCTTCCAAGGGTAATGGTACTAAAGAGGGTAAACAATTGTTGAAATTAGATGTCCATGCCTTAGGTTCACTAAATTCTAGTGATAAAATCCCAAAGACTGATGATTCATTTAAATATGGTCATGATGACGTTAAAACTAAAATTGTCGGTATCTATGCTGGTAATGAATTCTATGAAACTACAAGCGAATTACCATCTGGTGAACAAATTGGTATATTATTGGAAAGTACTCCATTCTATGCTGAACAAGGTGGTCAAGAATATGATACTGGTAGAATCGTTATTGATGATAAAAACACCGAATTTAAAGTTGAAAACGTTCAAGTTTATTCTGGTTATGTCTTACATACCGGTTACTTAGTTGAAGGCAAATTATCTGTTGGTGATGATGTTATTGCCGAATATGAAGAATTGAGAAGATGGCCATTAAGAAACAACCATACTGGTACCCATATTTTAAACTTAGCCTTAAGAGAAGTTTTAGGTGATGGTGTGGAGCAAAAAGGTTCTTTAGTTGCAGCGGAAAAATTAAGATTTGATTTTTCTCATAAAGCTGCTGTTTCTTTGAAGGAATTAAAGAAAGTTGAACAGATTTGTGATAAAGCAATTAAAGATGACTTGAAAGTTCATTCAAAATCAGTTTCTCTGGAAACTGCCAGAAATATTAAAGGTTTAAGAGCTGTTTTTGGTGAAACTTATCCTGATCCAGTTAGAGTTGTTTGCGTTGGTGCACCTGTTGAAGAATTATTAGCGGATCCACAAAATGAAAAGTGGATGGACTACTCAATTGAATTCTGTGGTGGTACCCACGTTAATAAAACGAGTGATATAAAGAATTTTGTTATCATCGAGGAATCTGGTATCGCCAAAGGTATAAGAAGAATTGTTGCCGTTACTGGTACTGAAGCTCATGAAGTTCAAAGAGAAGCCAGAGAATTTGATCAATTGTTAGATAGAATTTCTGAAATGCCATTTGGTGAGGCTAAGGAAAAGAAATTAAAAGAAACTAATACTCAGTTAGGTAGAATATCAATTTCTGTTCTACAAAAAGCTGAACTTAAGGATAAATTTGCTAAGATTGAAAAATCAGTTAAAGATGAAATTAAGGCAAGAACTAAAGCTGACACCAAAGAGTGTTTAGATCAAGTCAAGTCATTCTTTAGTGAAAATGGGGATGCTTCTTTCTTTGTTAAACATGTTGAAATCGGTTCAAATGCTAAGATCATTACCGAGGCTATCAACTTAGTTAAAAAAGAAAACAAAGGTAAATCATTATTCTTGATTGCCGGTTTAAAGACTGATACGAAGATTGCACAAGGTGTGTATTTATCTGATGAACACTTGAAAGTCTTACCAGCCACTGAAGTTGCCAACCTAGCTGCTAAATATATTGGTGGTAGAGCTGGTGGTAAAGGTAACGTTGTTCAAGGTATGGGTACTGAACCAGAAGGAATCCAAGATGCTATTGATGCGGTCACCAAACTATTGAACCAAAAGTTATAATGGAGCTTGTGCTCTAACCGCGTCTTTCATTCTTATCTATTGTAATATCCGTAATGTTTTGTTGTTATTTATAATTAGTTATACAGTGTTAAACTCACTTCAAATAGGTTTTTTATAATTTCATTGTCATATTTTATTTATTTCAGCTTGCACCACCCTCTTTAATTTCTACGGTTTGTAGGGATTAGCGTGGTTGCAGTCCGATTATGCATGCGTTTTGATTTACGACGTTTTTAGGACCGATTAACTTTGCCCTAAAATTAGCGTCTGACGAAACCTTCAGTTGAGTAATTCAACAACAGTCTGACACCCCCCTCCTGCCCAGATCTATATTTAATGATCTTCAGCATAACTAGAAGACCTAGTCATCTACTATTTCTGCTTCTCTTCTCGCAAGTAGTTGTCTCTATTGATAAATTCAAAGGCGATGATGATTCAGAAAAACTTGGCTTAGATTTAGCAGATGAGAACAACTTTGAATTCGATGATTATTCAAATATATTAAGAGAAAGAGATGATGATAATGTTTACGAATATAATGAAGTCAAAGATCAGCTGGTTGAATATGTTGCCGCTACTGTAACCAGTTCAAGTATATCTTCAGCCTCCTTATCAGGGGTCACTTCCCAAACTGGGGTAGATATTGGTGATTGGGAACCTGTTAAAGTAACTATTGGGGTAGGCGATTCTCCGTTGGTTTATAATTTCCCTATTGATTACAACTCAACGGATACTTCACAGACCTATGAAATCATGGTTTTTGTAAGTGCATCTTTATGTGACGCACCATCATATTTTGATGATATTTCAGATGATGGCACAGTTGACAATGGCATTAGTTTATATTACACATTTGACTCTAATATCACTGATGTCAGTGAAATGACTGAAACACGTTTTTCAAATGGATTTGCTCAAGCCTTAGCACAAAAGGATAAGACAACTGGCCAAGATAATTTAACGATTGTAATTTCTCCTGATAGTTGTAGCAACTGCTATTCTAACGATTCATGGACTTTTGAATTAGGTGCTTCTCAAGAAAATACTGTCTTTGAATATTCAGATTATCCTTTGATTAGTGTACTAGATACAGATTACGAATCTGCTATTATTCAAACTCCCAGTAGTACCTTGTCCAATTCAAATTATGACTTTTCTGTTTATATTTTCGAAAGTGATAATATTCCAACTGTATCTCTCAATCATAGTTGGTGTGCCGTTAAAGAATCCCCTAAACGTGTTAGTTTCACTGATATTCCTTCACTTTCAATAGCTGACTCAACATATAATTTTTCGATTAATTCTTTAAACAGTAGTGTTTCATACGGTGCTATTTTAATTGGTACTCAAAAAGATGCTGCTTATGGTGGTTCAATTTTTGAAATGCTTTATTTTGAGACAACTTCCTCCAGAGCATGTAAAGCAATCCATAGCCTTGATTTCTGCAATAACGTTGCATATTCTGTTCCTGTTTCTAGTGACTTTTATTATGGTAGTCAAACGGTCGATGAATTAGTAGCATTATATGATAACTACACTGATTCATTGTATACCAATTTCACTTATGCAATGCAACAGATTCCATGTAATGCTAGTCTGGATTCACGTTACTCTCCCATCCGTGATTGTGATGATTGTTATGAATCATACAAGAAATGGCTATGTTCAGTTACTATCCCCAGATGTAGTACCACTTATGAACCTCTTTACAAGTATTACGATATTGATAATTCAAGTGGTATCATGGGTCGTAATGATTTTGTCAGCTTTACGGTTCGGCCTCCAGAATCATATTATGAAGTTTTACCCTGTATTGATACTTGCTATGGCATTGTTAGAGATTGTCATCCGGATTTTGGTTTTAGTTGCCCTACCAAGGAAATTTTCATTAAAAGGAGTTATTCCGATTCAAGTTATTTAGGTGTCAATGAAACTTACAGGGCATGTAATGGAAATACAACTTATGTGATTTCTTCTGGTTCATCTAGAAGTTATAGATTAGGAAACAAGAAAATTGTAATTTGGATGGTTTGGGGTTGTCTTGTGTTTGTATTTTCTACGTTTTAAATACTTTTGTTATCTATATTTAGACGGTCCTTTGTTTTATGCTTTTGGTTTACCATTCCTCATATGAAATGTAATGTCTAAACTGTGTGCCAACTCTAACTAAGCGACTAAGTACTACGGCCGCGCCACGATTTGCCACACCGAAATTTTGTGCACTGAATTTCTTTAATAATGGATGAAAATAGCGTTGAAGAATTAGTTGATATTAATTAATTCGTTAAGCATAAAACGTCATGTCTAACTTGGCCAAAACAACAGAAATAATTGCAAAAACTGCAGCGGGAGTAGTGGAAAAATCAATCCAAGCAGCAGCTAAAGTCGAAAGGGCTCCACGAGTCAAAAAAGGAAAACCACCTAGCATCTCCTACTACAAAGACTTCCCAAAGTCAAGATTTCCTAGACAAATAGCTATTCTCAACGAGATTGCAAATTACAAGAATTCAGCTTATAGACTTGAAAATGTTTCTGAGTTGCAACTGATTTTTAAAAAAAAAGGACATATTGGTGTTGAAAAGTTTTCGAAATACAACTTGAAAACTATTAACTTTTGGAATCCGCATGTTACAATTAATATTACTCGTATTGATTGTCCAACCAAGGAAGAACAAGAAAGATGTCCCAGTGTGATAAACGCCATTATGAAAGATGGTTCAAAACAAACGATCGATTGTAAAGGAAAACTCAGTGACGATATTATGATTTCTTTAGTTGAAGCAACTAAAGCAACACCTGTCCCATCTAAAGAAATACCTATTTTACATTTACCAACTGAAAACTAGTTTTTGTGTTGATTATCTTATTTCGTAGCTAGGTGAACGTTTATACCATTTTAAATAAGTTTGTACATATATTTTAATTAATTTTTCAAGATTTGAAACTCTATTCATACACAAGTGATCGCCAAATCTTTTTTACAAAAAGAATGGACAGTTTCCGTTAAATAGCTGTAATGTCCATAATGCATTATGTGCAACTAAGCAGATTGATTAGTCTTTTCCACAACCGGAGATTCATCTTTCACTTCAACCGGTTGTTCACCAGATTCTTCAGTTTCCACCTTTCTTTTCTTGATAGCAAAAGTTTCAGCTTCTTTTTGAGTATTTAGATAAACAGCATTTCTCATCTCTTGTCTAACATTGACTAATGCACCTTCATCAAATACTTTCTTCAAAACTTTACCCCAGACTTCATCTTCATTGTCAGTGAAATCTTCCAGTTCAAAGCAATTTTCACCCAAATTCCACTCGGCTTGTTTGGTTCTTTTTAAAGCAGACATATACATAGATGAACCAATAGCTCTACCAAGATCATTAATTAAAGATCTAATGTAAGTTCCGGAAGAAACTGATGCAGTCATATGAACGATCGGTGCCTTATAACCTTCTTGGAAATATTTTTCAGGATCATCTAAAATGTGAGGTTTTTCTGGCTCAACTTTTAGAGTTGGATCTGTTTTAGCTTTCTCCATATACTCAGCGGAAAATTCAAGGGGATGATCATTTAATGTTGGCATCCCTTTTAACAGTGAGCTTATTGATTCACTTCCATCTTCATTGGGGAGTTGAGGTTTTATAAAATCAAAAAGGTGGTTGGTTGTTAATGAATCATCATGAATCTTTAAATCATATATAATAACATCCCTAGATTTAATTGGTCTAGGTAAAGGTATACCTCGTCTTGCATATTCATATAATGGCTTTCCTTCCATTTTTAAGGCACTAAAAAGAGGTGGAGTTTGCTTCAAATGACCAATGAATTTATTGGCACCAGAATCTAGCAATTCTTTTGTAACATGATCCACCCCATGGACAGAAATTATTTCACCTTCTGAATCACCAGTAGTTGTTGATCCTCCTAATATTGCAGTTGATTCATAAGTTTTCTTTACGCTATTAGTGTAACCACCCAAACGCTTTGTACCTTCACCAACACCTATAATCAAAACACCCGAAGCTAAGGGGTCTAAAGTACCACCATGTCCCATCTTCACCTTCACTCTCTTATTCTTCCATTTCTTCCCACCAGAATTCACTTTGGCATCTCTTATTTTGGTGAGCTCATGTTCAAAGACCGTAGACTCTGTGAAAATTCTATTGAGTCGATTCAAAAAATGAGTTGAGCTAATTCCTGGAGGTTTGTTGATAGCAAAGATTCCTTCCATTACTTTCCACTTATACATATATCAAAACCAGTGTTGCAGGTTCGTACGTTTCAAGTTCAAAATTTATGAAGTAACCCAAAAAAATGAAAATTGAACAATCCTTCAAATTCAGCCTTCGCTAAATCAAGTGAACTTCAAGATTCATGTACACCTGTTAATTCATAAAGAGGCACCAACAGCAGGCCCGTTTTGTCTCACCTAGTTTCATACACAATGGCTATTTTGCAACTAATATCTGCTGATTTGGCATTGCTGGCAGCCGATTCAAAACGAAGAAATGCAGACATTAGACATGCCTCAGAGAAATCCTTAGAACTTATAAAGTCTTATCAATCACAAACTCACAATGAAGATTCGGCAGTTATGCAGCTGTTATCGAAGTCTCCTGAATTTATAAATCCATTTTTACTTGCTTGCCAGTCAAAAGGCAATAAATTTGTTACAATGGCTTTACAAAATCTCAATAGACTAGTCTTAGTTAACGCTTTACCAGTTACCAAGGTAGATATGGTCATTGATGCTTTATTACAGTCTACACATTATTCTTCCGATATTCAATTGAAAATCTTACAATTGCTACCAGGTTTTTTGCAAAATTACTCTATGTTTATCAGTGATGAATCTTTATCTAAATTATTGTTTGTATGCTCATCATTACAAAATTCAAACAACAAAGCGGATGCCGTTGCACATACTGCTCAGGCAACATTTTCTCAGTTGTTAAATATTGTCTTCGAAAAAGTTGGTGAAGAAGATAAACCTTCATCTGAGTCTGATGATTCATTGAAATTTGAAGTAACTATTGATGACGATGAGAAGGCCAAAATTGGACCTTGTGCGTATGATGCTTATAGAATAATCAACGATTTATGCCTTCTAATAGAGCATCAGAAACCTGAGTTTTTGAAAACAAACCAACTTAGTGAGGATTATGGATTTGAATTAGTGGAAGGAATAGTTAAAAATAACCAGTCATTGTTTCTTTCGCATGTTGAATTAGGATATTTACTAAGATATAATCTTGCGCCTATCTTACTTAGATTTTTATCGTCTAGTAAGGACTTTACAGTTATGGTTAGAGTTGCAAGACTAATATCATTATTGGTAAACGAAGAATTTGATATTTTAAGAATTGAATGCGAAGTTACTCTGTCCCTGCTGATTCATACTTTGAACAAAGATATTGGTGCTCCTGTTTGGAAAAAGATTTTATCATTGGAAATATTTGTTGGAATTATAAAGAATTTTAAGCTAGTTAAAAAAATTTATCTAGAGTATGAAAATGATGAAGATCAGGATAGAAAGCATATTTTAAGGGATTTTTTAATAGCTTGTTTGACTATAGTTGAGGAATCGAAGCAATTACTAAATACCGGCGATATAATTCAGCCTTATACTAAAACACAAGCAAATTCAGCAAATGGAGGTCATAGTGATTTAGATGAAAATGATAACTCAAAACGGTTAAAAAACCAAGCACTCAAACTAGATGACGATGCTAGACACCAAGGTTTATCTTCTTCCTGGTCCTCTGTTAAGCAACGTTATATTGATTGTATTGATAAGCAAGATGCTCCGCAAGTTCCAGAAACATATCAGTTGTATTTGATCTCTCAATGTATCCAGTTATTATCGGAAGGTATTGGAAATGATGCATTAGAATTAGCCTCATCCTTCAACAAATATAAAGAAGGTTCAACTGCAGAAGAAAGTAAAGGTATAACATTTCTCAATGATAAATCTTTTGATCAAGAAAAACAACCTGAAAAGTACACAGAATATATTTGCCTTACAAAAATGGTAGCATCATATTGGAAACTTTCACTAAATATATATGAAATCTTCCTTCATTCTACGTTAGACAATAAAATCTTCACAAACTTGACTAACTCGTTGGCACAGTTGGGTTATTCATCTGGATTACTATCCAATGAAGAACCTAGAACTGAAATTCTAAAATTCTTTGCATATTCGTGTCTTTCCTTAAAGGGTAAAGTCGGTTATCAAAATAGACTCAGAACAATTGTTGGTACAATAAGTTCGACAATAGGTCAGGCAGTTTCGAGTATGGCAAGCCCATCTCATAACGAAGTTGCTTCACCAACATCTGTAACTAACATGCAATTGTATACCAGAAATTTGAATTCTAGACAACTTTCATGCTTCACGACTTTAACTAGTTTATCAGTTTCATTAGCTGATGTACTTGATGGGGATTGGCAAATTGTTTTAATCACTTTACAGTGGATTAGTTACTTTATTGATGGTCCTTCGGGTATCACTTTGAAAGATTTTCCTCCAATTTCACAATATTTAAATAACGCAGATTTGAAATCTGTCGAAAATGCATTTGAGAAATTTAACGAGGGTGTCAATAATGTTTCAACGACTGTCTTTCATCGAGTTATAACCTCAATTCATATATTATCAGGTAAGGTCTTGAAATCATCACTAAGTGAATGTACCCATACCCCAATTAATGAAGAGACTGGGGATTTAGAACCTTGCTTTTATAATAAAGATTTCTATATGAATAGGTTCACCGAAATAAGCTTGATCAATCCGTGTAAATTTTTAATATCAAATGATAAGAATTGGGAGTTTATTACAACAAGCTATATTACATGGTCAAGTGATAGATCATTGGATGACGATACTCGTTTATTATCAACACGAAGTTTTGATTCGATAGTCAATGAGACTGCAAATACAGGATTTAATAAAATTCTAAGTAAGGAAGACGACGAAATCAATAATACGCAACAATATGAAAATATAAGAAAAAATGTTGAATACAAAGTTTTACGTTCTTTGTATGATTTTTTAACATCTCTAGGTAATTTACCAACATCAAATGAGCAATTGGTTATGGATTGTGAATTTGAAATGAATTTACAAGTTTTAAATACTTTAAAAGGAATAATTGATAGATTCGGTACAGTTATTCAAAATAATTGGAATATTGTCACTTCCATGCTAAATTCGCCTTTTGAATTTATACGACAAGCCGATACTACATTATTTTCTAAAAAATCGTTAAACGATACAACTACATCAGTTTTAAGAACATCCTTTGAAGCTATGAAAGTTATTCTTGATGAAATTTTACAAAGTATTCCAATGACTCAAATTAGTGTTATTATTGACACATTATACAATTACGTCACCCAAACGTTTGATTTAAATATTTCATTTAATTCAGTTAGTTACTTTTGGTTAATTAGTGATTATTTAAAAGAAAAGATTGATGTTCACGATGGACGTAAATCTAATGAATTCATTGAAGGCTTAATTGGTTCAAAAGAAGAATTAATTAAGGTCATTAATAATCCAGAGAAAATTTTAAAAGATAAAGAAAGTGATTTTTATGAATGTTTATTACTTTATCTAATATTAAAACTTGCACAAACAACGAATGATGAACGTGCAGAAGTTAGAAATGGATCAATTCAGACATTTTTTAGTGTTTTAAACAGCTATGGAAGTCAATGCCCTTCTTGGATTTTAATTTACAGGATTGTTTTAAAACCAGTTTTTATGGATGTCAAGCCAAATTCAGACATATCCAAGAATTCTAAAAGTGAACAAAAAGAATGGATTGAAAGTTATACGCATGTTATAACTGGAATCAGCAAATTATTTACACAATATTTATTAGAATTTGATGAACATAATAATGAAGATATGATTTCATTTTGGAAAAGTTTAATTCGCTATTTTGCTGGTATGTCCAATCTAGAATTCAATTGGATTGAATTAAATTTACAAATTTTGAAAGCCTATGGAGATGTGTTACAACACTTGGTCGATAAAATAGAAGATATCAAAGTACCAAATGAAATAATTGAGGAATTCTATAATTTTTGGGTTAATTTCCAAATTTCGTATAATTTATCAAATGATATGTTATATCAAGAATCTTTATCGGCATTTGTTAAATCATTCAAACCTTTGTTTGAGTTAATGAAGCCAGTTTTAACATTAAATAAATTTGAAAAAATGTTAACTATATTTAACGCCTGCATTAGATATCCGGTTTTAATTAATAATCAAAGAGATGATATTAGGTGTACAGAATTACAAAAACAAGTTATTAATAATTTATCAAGTTTAGAATTTAATGATTATAAATATAAATCATTAGTAATTCAACAATTAAATTTGATTGTTACATTACCATTTTCAACAAGAGAAATAATTGAAAAAAAATTAGGTAATAGAGGTATTAAAATTCCAACATTTATTGCTTCAAGTTATGAATCAATTAGTTTATTGAACGAAAAGTTGGATAGCATTGATGATTTAATTCCTTATTTGAATGATAAATGTATTTTAAAAGTTTTCAAAGCATTATTAGAACCATCAACATTAAAAAATGATTTTCAAAAGCAAGGTAGAGATTACTTGTGGGTTGAAAGTTTCAACACCGTTGTAACATTAAGTACTAGAGTTTGTAAAGTTATTCAGGATTCAGAGAAAAGAGATTTGATTAAGTATGATATTTTACGACAAATTTGGCCATTACTTTTAGAAGTTTTCAAAGCATGTTTTATTTTTACAAAAATTGATGGAAATGAATTAACTGAATTTGAAGAAATTGATTTAAAAAATTATGAAGAAATGAAAAATAATTTAGTATCATTATTAGAGTTACAAGCTAATAATGGTAGTGATAATGATAATATAATTGAAGAATTCATAATTTCAATTTGGACTTCCTCATTTTTATATAAATTTGATGAAGAAGAAAACTATATTTTAGAAACTTCAAAATCACCTGTTGAAGTTTATAACAAAATCTTAAATTATAAATTTGATGAAAGTTATGGTACAACAAAGCCAATTGAAACAGTTGTAAGATTAAATTTATCAAAGAAATGTTTAAATGACTTAATAGAATTATCAACATTTAAATCCAACAAATTGTATGAAAAGGCGCTACCATACTTTATTTCTCGGTGTTGCTTTGCACTACGTAAATACTTGATTGATAGTAGACTACTGAATAAAGAGCCAGTTCCAAGAATTCAACAAGTTGAAATTAAGATGATTCTACAAGGTTTGCAGAAGATAATTGATAGCGTTGAAAATACAAAGAAAAGCGGAGAACTTTCAAAGTTGAAGGTACTGTTTCCCTTGTTAGTTAAATGTTGTGCCAGTGACGATAAGATTCGGAATCGTAGAGAGCTGATAGTTGATATTTGCATCAAGTTCAGCAAAGAGATGATTATGTAGTAGTTTATAGAATCCTTTAGAACTGCGCCACTGCCAATGTTTCTGGTGCCGCATCAAGAGCCCAGAAGACCAAGTTTCAAGTTGACCAGCTGTCAATTTCACCATCTGTCATAGGAATCGTCACTTAATCCTCCTCTCATCATTGATCCCACCATGTCTGTATGTGATGACTTTTTACTAGCCTACTTTTTGAGTGTCTGCACCTGCTTGGAGCAGTATAAATAAGCATCCAAATACTAACACTTTAACCCGTTTCATCAGAGCAACCAGTACTACTACCAACAACAACAACCACAGCAAATGCCACAGCAGCAATACTACCAACAAGGCCCTCCACCTCAAGGTTATTACCAGCAACAACCGCAACCAATTTACGTACAGCAACAACCTCAGCAGAAAGGAAAAAACAATGACTGTTGCTTAGGTTGTTTGGCCGCTTTATGTGCTTGTTGTGCTTTAGAAGCCATCTTCTAATTGGCTCAATTGTATTACTACTATTACTACTACTTGGTATTGAAAAGTTTTAAAAAATTATACTGTACTCCTTTTTATTTTTTCTTAATCGTTCTGTTTGTTTAGTTTACGTTATTGTGAAATGGGTGCTTTCTTTTAATCATCATATTATCTGACATCACTTTGCTTTTGTTTATTTCTGTCGCTTTTTTTTGCCTCTCACACCCTTTAATTTAATTATCATTTATTGTTCTACCATATTTCGAAACAAAAAAAAAAAAAAAGAAAAATTGTATCACTATTATACAACAAAATCTGCCTTTTTTTTTATATAAATCCGTACTATTGTAAAAATAAATATACATATTATTCAAGTAAGAAAAAAAAAATCCTGAGCCAATTATTACAAAACTATATTAATGAATATCTTCTAAATTCAATCGAATCCGGGGTAGCTTCCACTTATAACGTTTTTCGTAGCTAACAAACTTCCCGTATTAGTTATACCACTTAATTCACCAGTAGTTGGTCGTGGAACACGTCCACTATTCCGTCTACTTAACGAATCCTTCAAAACTTGGTTTGATAACCTTTTTGAAACCTCTTCATATAAACCAACTTCAAATTCAGCCAATACTGCATTGCTGAAACCAACTTCATTCTGCGGGGTTTCCCTAATCCTGGCCTCTTCACTATCAATATTATTTGTTATCCTAACCGTTTCAGTATCAAACTGCCTATCATTAATGTCCATAGCTTCAACTCCTACTCCTTCATAATCGATTAATTCGGACGAACTTACCGAAGGTGTCGTATTCATAGTTGATAAAACATCAATATTTGAAAATAAATTTGAATCTGTACGGTTTGATCCAGTCACATTCTTCTTTTGTAAAAGTTTTTGTAAATTTTCGATAATTTTTGTCCGTTCAACAAGTTCATTTTTTAATTTTTTTAATTCGTTAATTAATTCAAAGTTTTTATCGTCAATTAATTTCATCTTATTGTTTGAACATTCCAACATTTTGTTTAACCTTGAAATTTCTTCCTCCTTTTCTCTTTCTTTTGAATGTTGCAAGTTAGTGTTAATGTCAGTTTTAATATCACTCTCTGTATTAAAACTATCTTCAGTTTCTTCCCCACCATCTACTTGAGTTTTCAGTCTCTTTATGAATTCATTTAAAAGGTTTTTATTCGGCGAATAACGAATATTAATAATCGCCCAGGCTTGACTTAACGAATTTATTGAACAAAAAAATAATAAGCATGTGAAATTAAATATTTGTTGAATTATTTCAATTGTTTTAATATCCAGCGAAAGTTCAATCTTTACATTGCTAATTAATTTTGATTTCTTTTCAATGGGATTATTATTTTCAACGCCATTATCTTTTTCATTATTTTCTTCCGCAGTATTAAACTCTCCAGTTTGTATTTCCTTGTTTTCAATTATATCAATTGCTTCGTTAACTAAGTTATCTAATGTATCAGGATTGAACAAATCAAGATGATATTGAACAACCTTATTATCTTTAAATAATTTTTGTAAAAATTCCTTCAATTTTGAAAAATAATTGTATTCAAATAACTCCATTGCAACTTCATCTTCGATACTTCCTTCATCGTGGCCATCATTGCCATCAAAGGATTCAACGTTTGCACTTTCATCTTCATTTTGTTCATTCGTATTAAGTAAACATAAACAATTATATTGTTTTCGAACTATGGGATCAGGAAATGGTTGAGAACCGATTAAACATAGCAAAGATTCATTTAAAAAACATGGATTTAATAATTTATTAATTGTGGTTCCTTTGTTTGAAATTGGAATTGATTTATACTGTTTTAGCCATCCAAATATTGCTTTCATGATTTTTAAATCACTTTGAATAACATCATTGGTTTTTGCCGTCATTTCCAGGTGGTTTCTTTAATATAAGCTTTTTCTTTGGTGGTTTAGAGGCAGCACTAGAAGAGCCCGGTTGTTGCTGTTGTTCTTGTTGTGTTTGTGTTGGTTGTTGTTTCTGGGTTGCAACTGATAACTTCTTGTCTTTTGTTGAGCTTGACGCGGAAATTGTCAAATCCTTAGCAATTCCTTGCTGTTGACTGGCAGGTTTCTTATTTCTTTTAGGTCTGGAAACTGATTTGTTTTCTTGGGATATAACATTATTAGAAGAAGAACCATGACCTGGTTGATTATCTTTACCTTTCTTCTTCGTTTGTATAGTTGGTTTCTTTGCAACTTCTGCTTCCCTTTTTTCTTTCAGCTTTTCCTTCTTCTTTTCCTTTTTACGCTTCAATTTTTCTAATTTAGCTTTCAGCTTTTCATCCTCAGTAACAGCTGTTTTAGCTTGTTCTTTCTTTTCTTTCTTCTTTTCCTTTTGCTTCAATTTTTGTTTTTCTTTACGTTTGGCAATTTTTTCTTCTTTAGTTAAAATTTCTCTCTTTTTTAGAATCTTAGTTTTCTTCTTTTCAACTTGATCTTCACCATAACGTTCTTTGTAAACATCTGGATAATTACTCTTTAAAAACTCTTTGAAAACAGTGTTTGTTCCAATTTTTCCATTATTTGTAGGAAGCTTGTCTTTTTCTGGAGGATAATCCATCTCGTAATACAAGGCTTTTTCAACAACTGGAGTGAACACAGTAGATAATTTTGATGCATCTATATAGTTTGGGTCACGTTCACCAACTTCTTCAGCTGGTTTTAAGTTTGCCTCTGAAGTACTTTCCTTTGTTGTCTTGGATGTAGATTGTGAGTTATAAAAAGTCAAACCTTTGACAATTTCTGCACATTCCTTCAATGATTCTTCATCTTTAAATAAAAGATAACATCTAGAATTAGTTGGTTCAACAAACGGGATGAGTGAGTAAGAACCTATAACGTAGTAATATGAGACAACGTTACCTGATTCAAACACTGACTTAATCGATTCTTTAAAATCTTCTTCTGTTAGTCTTGGTGGCAACCTTCTAACTGCTAGCTTTTCAGTATATATCACACTATTCTTTTTGAACTTCGACTTCGGATACTTCTTCTTATTTCTTGGTTTCTTTGGCTTTTCTTGTAATGGGGCCGTTGAAGGTGATTGTTGTTGTGAGCCTTGAAGCTGAGTTTTTGTAATATCATCTTTCTTTGGACCAGGCTTACGTCTTGGGCCTCTGTATTTATTACTAGGGTTGGCCTCCATTCCTTTCTACTTGCAATTATTAATTGAATGTCTCTCTTCAAGTTGTTGAAGTTGATTGAAAAACAGCGAAACTCATAAAAAAAAAAGGAGATTGAAAAACAAACTCAAGAAGTTGTTGAACAGGCAGGACAACAACCAATGGCAGCCTCACAGTACAGTATCCAAGATTATCTCAATGAGTTGAAGGCTGCAATAATGGATTCCAAACTGGAGTCCATATTATCAATTAATCCTATCAAATCAACTTCTCATATGGCCCAACTTCAGATGTCTCTACAATCAGTTTCAGATGATCAAATAATGGAACAAATTGAAAAAGCGAAACTCTTCAATAACGAATGGATATCATTTGAAAACATGGTTCAAAAATATTTGATATTTATTAGAGATTTCAATCCATGGTCATTGTTGGATTCAATCGATCTACTAATCGATTTTTTTGAAAGCTTAAGTATATCATTAAATAATTTAGAATTTAATTCAAATTTATTGACTTTAGTTTATCAAACTACCAAAGTTATAATACCACTAACACAATTAGTTGATATTAAATCAATGAGTATTAACCAGAGAACCAAAGATTATCCAAGATTATCATACTTATCAACTTTATTATTAAAGACTTTAAATAACTTAAGGAATGATCCTGATTTAAATATTCCTTCAAACAGATATAAAATATCTGTTTTAATGTACATAAGTATAGCCTTATGTAATACTTATATTCAAATTGATTCCCCAATGCTATGTAATAATGTTTTCTCAAATATTAATATCTTAAAATTAGATAAATCATTAATTTCTAAAAAATTATTAATTCAATATAGGTTTGTCTTAGGGAAATTTCACTTAATGCAAAGTAATTTTAATATAGCTTATCATCATTTTAATTGGTGTTTTACTAATTGCCATAAAAATATAAATTTGAATATGTTAGTTAAGATTTGTAAATATTTAATACCATGTGGATTAGTTGTTGGTAAAGTTCTTAATTTGGATTATTTGAAATCATTATTTAATAGGAATGAAATTGGATTAAAATTAATTGAAATATACGAACCATTAGTATATTACTATGAAAAAGGAGATGTCTTCAATTTCACTCAAACTGTTGAAAAGCATGAACATTTCTTTTTGAAATTAAGCATATTAATTGGGTTTTTACAAAGAGTTAGAATATTAATAATCAGAAATTTGATTTTAAAAGTTTACAAATTAACAAACACTTTAAAATTCAATACTATCAGAGCAGCTTTAACTTTGTCATTGAATCAACATCAAGCATATTTAAAGTATGGAAATTCTAAACGATGGCTCTATATGATCAGTGATAAGATGGAAATTGATGATTCAATGGTAGAAAACATCATATCTGTCTTACTTGATGCCAATCTAGTGAAAGCCAAAGTCACAGCAACAAGAAACATTGTTTTAAGTAAGTCGGGGGCGTTTCCTAACATCCATGAGATATACAGGGTGAAATACCCCTTGAACCCTAAAGAAATTTGGCTGGACTAACCTCTTTAACCTGTTTAAATAATGTACTTTGTAGCTCTATTTTCCATTTTGTAATGAATGCGCCGAACTGGAAATCCCGTCAGTGAAAAAGGTCAATGAACGAACTAAACTTCCGAATTGAACAAAACCAATGTCTAACAAACCAGCATAGTGCAAGGTCAAAGATGCCACTATCGAGCTTAAACATGCTCTGAAGGTCATTCTTGAGTGTGCTCCTCCAAGAACTCTTCTGGACGCGTTGAAAGACCCAGCAACCAGTTTATTCCTAGGTATTGAATCTTCTACAGAAAATGAACAAGTTGATTTCAATGATCCTGATTTCGAATTGGCTGTCACCATCAAAGAGTTATATGGCCAAGGCAAACTACCAATCTTCAACTTGTTACTGAACAACAATTCTGACTACGTACAGGATAATCTATTGGAATCACAAAATTCAAAAGAATTACCAAAGGTCAAGCCAGTTGATGACGTTGACGTTAATGAAAACCCAAGTATTGCGTTAGGTAACAAATTACGTCGTGATAGAAGTTTTAATGCTAATCAAAATGAATTTAAACTTCCTCCATTGCCTCCTGTTCCAGACAAATCAATTATTAAGAGAGTATTCACCCATTATTCATTCGTTTCACAATTGGATATCCCTAATGAAGAAAAATTAAAGTTAGATAATGAAAGATTAGAATTTTTAGGTGATTCTTTTTTAGGCTTCATTACATCTTTGCTTTGCTATGAATTATTCCCAAATTTTTCGGAAGGTGAATTGACAGTATTAAAATCAAAAATCGTTTCGAATAGAAATACTCTACGATGGTCAAAGGACTACGGTTTTGATAATAAATTACAAAAATCTTTTTCAAATACAGTTGCTGATCTGGGTAAAGGAAAGATTTTCTCTGATATTTTTGAAGGTTATTTGGGTGCTATAGTGGAATATTATATTACTGAAACTGATGATGGAGTAATCGATATTAATCAATTAGCAAAAGGTTTCATGTATACTAAGGCATGGATAGAGGCATTGTCATCTAGTATATTCTATGAAGCTAAAAATGAATCTAGCAAGGCCTTAGTTTTTGACAAAAATGCTAAACAAGAGCTGTATTTAAAACTTGATCCAAAACATAAATTGAATTACCATACAGCCCCATATGAATCGAAATTTGTTTCTTGTGTTAGAATTGGTGATAAGATTCTAGGTTATGGTATTGGAAATAAGAAGAAAGATTCTGAATCAAGAGCGGCCCGTGATGCATGTATGAATCCCTATTCAATTCGATATTTTACGGAAACTTTACAGGAAAAGTATCAAAATAAAGTTCCACAAGATTATGAAAATGGAAAACAGTTAGACTCTATAGTCAGTTCACATCCAGAGGTTCCAATGGCATACTTGGAAGCGCTATCCGAATCCTTAGCAGTTGAGGAAAAGGCTACAAGTCCATCGGGTTATTTGGATGACTTCGTTGATCTCAATAAACCAGCTGATACAATTGGTAAAAAAGTCAAATTTACTTTAAAGAATGGTGAAACAATGGTGGTTAAAAAAGTTTTATTAGAAGTTGAGCAACTTGATATGGCTTCTCGCAATACAGTTTATTCATTATTCAGTAAAGTTGGGGCTATGGCATATTATAATTCAGTGCAACTGGATACTGATGAATATTTAACTGAACTTATATATGTTGATTCATATACTGGTATGCGTAAAGTTGTTGCATATGGTTTAGACTCAAGAAAACAATTCTCCCAACAAAAAGCTGCTCAAATGTATTTGATGAGATTAAAAAAGAAAAATATTGAGTTTTGAGAACCAGATTCGAATTTTTATCCTTTGCATATTAATCTTAGCTTCTCGTGTTTAGTTCAGTCTGTAATATTTGCTGGATTCATTAAATGTACTTTCACTTCCCCTCACCTCTTTACTTTGCTCTTATGCATCCTTATTTTTGTCTTGTATAAGACTTTTCAGTTTATACTCCGAAAACTTTAAAATAAGAAACCTGTATAGTAATTTTTTATATGGTATAATAATTAAATTAAAATAATACAGTCAAATCTGTAATAATAAATAAATAGAAAGTCTACAGAAATTCCTTGACCTTATTTGTAGAACTAGGATGACCATGATCATAACCAGGCCATGCAGAAATCTTTGGTTTTCTTTTCTCAAACTCTATTTTAAATCCTTCTCCATCATTCAACTCTTCTTCAACCAGCTTTGATAATTCTTGCCTCTCACTATCCTTTTCAAAATTGGAATGCCCTATTTCTAAATCTTCTTTTAAGGATAATATTTTCTTTTCAAGCATTTTACCCAAGTTATTAACCAGCTTTCTTGAAAAATTACGATCACTTGGTAAATTTCGCATGATGATACACTTCAATTTCTTAACTAATTTAATTGATTGTATTGAATCTGCAACTGATTTTTCCCTACTTGATTTCAAGTAGGATGGAGGGTTAAGAACAAGTAGAGCGGCGTAGTATAGCATAATATGGATATGAATTGGAACATACCTCAAAGCAGAAATAATATCTGAGTCATTCAGAACAACATTAAGAACAGTATCAGCAGCTGATAATGCTAATTCTGATGAAACCTTCTTTGATTGTATTGGCGATAATTCATTTCTAATTTGTTTCCCAACATCTTCAAATTCAACGTTATCTTCTTCGTCGGTATCAAATTCATCTTCATCAGAACCTTTATCGTCACCTTTACCAACTGTAGTTCGATAACTCATATTCTGAGTTGTTATATCTGGGCTATTTTCGTTAACTAAACCCGTTGCCTCTTCTTCTTCGTTTAGTGCTTCTTCAGGGTCAACAATTTCTTCAATATCTGCTTCATCTATAGCTGGCAAATTATCCCCATCCATATGAAATTGTCTAACTGCTCTAGAATTTATATGCATCTTTGCAAAATTATAATAAATTAAAGTAGACTTTGAAGACCATATTGGATCGTGACCAAATGGTGATAATAAGACAGTCCATTGGACCATCCATTTATCTAATTCTAAATTAGTTTTAAAGGGCAATCCAAATGATGCAGGAGAGAGTAACCCCCAAGCATCACCATTAAATACATCAGAAATAGCCTGGTTATATTCAATTTGAGAAACTAATCTTAAGTTAGATATCTTATTCTTGGATTTTTCATTTTTTTCTGTCTCCTTTTCCTTCTTTTCGATTTCTTCAATTTCTCTTTCCAGTTCTTTTTTGGATCCAATACTGTTAAAAGAGGTTGAAGCTTTTATTGAATTTTTCAAAGAACCGTGGTTTGAAAGGGAGTTGGGCTCCAGCAAAAGTGTTCTTGATTCTTGAATGCTTATATCTTCAGAATTAACTAGAGGTTGCCTATTAAAAACTAAAGATTGCTGGCCGTCCAATATATACAAAAGATACCACAATTTTAGTTTATCTTTAATTGGAATTCCCTTCGAATTAGTGGAAGAGGATGTTAGCATATTTGGGGATGGTTTCATTGAATTTAAATTGAATGTTTTTGCCAATTGTAAAGCTAGCCCAGTAAACATTTGACTTTCCTGAAACCAAAATCCACAAAAGCATAATGCCAAAACGGTATTAAATGCATCCGCTTCATTGGTCGGGAACTTGAATAATAACTCCTTACTTAAGGAGTGAATTAATTCTTCAAACTGCGTAAATAAATGGCTATGATTCGAGTGGTGTACTGAAGCAATTGAACATATTGTTGCCACCAATAATGGGCAGCTATTCCATAACTCTTCAACTTTATAATGTGTTATATTAAATCCAAATAGTTGTGAGGAAATATTAGTATCAAAAAACGTAAATAATTCTTTAGCTTCTCGTTTAGTTATGATATCATCCAAGGATCTCGAACTAGTTCCAGAAGATAGAAATGATGATAGGACATCGCCATTTGGAGATTCCGTTCTTGAATTAGCTGAGCTAGACTCCTGCCACTGAGAATCTTCAAGTCTTATTTTCTTTGTGAAATATGAATCCCCATTTTCAAGTAGTCTCTTAGCGTGCCTACTGTCTTCGTCTATATATCTTGCATTTGATTCGGAAGAAGTACTGATTTCAACATCGCCTCTTCGTTCGTGTAATAGGTTAAGAATACTTCCTAATTTATCATCAAAATCTTGAAGCTTATCTTCAACAGCATTTTTCCAGTGATCTGTATCTTTATTCTTTGGATTCTGCCTTATCAATATTTGGTTCGAAAGAGATGGTATATTCGACGGTTTCACGGATTCTATGGGATTGAGCAAATTGGAAAGTGAAGATTTAGCCTGTTGATCTCGGTCATCAGCAGTATCTCTAGTGATATACATACGTTCATCTGCATTTTTATTTACCACCCGATGTAGGGTTTTGTTAACTTTATTCAACTCATTCTTGTTTATGCCTGTATTTGAGTTTTTTAATTTAGATTTGGAATTATCTTTAGAATTTCCGACAACTTTATAACTTGCAATTTTATATTCATATGCACAATCAATATGTTGTGCCCGACATCTCTTACAAACTTCATCATCATTTAATTTTTCACATTTAACTTTTGATCTTCTGCAACTTGTACAAGCTTTACTTCTTTTTTCTTTGCCATTACCATTTGAATCATCTATGGGACCAGATCTTCCAGAATCTGTCGGAGCAGTTATATCATGGCTTAGAATTTTTGAAGTAACCTTAGTATTGCTTTTTTGTAAATCTAAATGCCGTTGTTGAATTGGATTAGGAAGAATCGGTTGCTTTGGGCCAATACTACGATACATGTTTGTTGCAGTTGACTGTCCAGCTCCTGTATTGTTCTCGTTGTCTTTGTTATCCATCCGACTCAGCTTGTGAAGTTCTTGATGGTTGTTGTTTATAAGTCTTCTTGTAACTGGGGTACAAATTGTGAAACTGTTTAATGCTTCAAATTATTTTAATCCTGTCCGCTCGGCTTTGGCATCTCTTTTGCACGCTTACATTTAAGAAATAATATTTTGATCAAATACATTACGTAGTAGAGATTTCTTAAATATAGTAATTGAAAGAAAAGAAATATAGGTTGGTAATGTCATAATTATTATACCAGAAGACATAAATACCTAAAAGATTGAATGAAACGTGCTGATGTTAGCAGTAAAAAAAAAATCAAATCAAAGGGCAGTACAGGGTATTAAGAGGCCCAACCTTAATTTCTACCTGTAATAAATAGATTAAAATTAAGAATAAAAAGGGAAGTACAAAGATAAGTACAAAAAGAAACACAAAAATCAAGAAATATTAAAAACGAAAACATAACAGGACATAACCGAAAATTAATCAACTCCAATAGAATCAAAAATATAATAAAAAATAAAATAAAAAAAGATGTAGTCAGTCATTCAAGAAATTTTTTCAAAAACTTATAACTATTTCGTATTAAATCTTCACCTGAACTAATTTGATTTTGACCTTGAGCATTGCCAGCTCCTGCATAACCTGCCGAAGAACTCACTATAACATCGCCACCTTCGGTGGTAGTAATATACTCTATACTTTCTTGACTTCCAGATGAATCTTCAGATTCTTCAATTAACTGAAAAGAAAGGTTTAATGAATTTGGATCTAGAGTATTTAAAGCAAAAAGTAAAGCATATGGAAATGGGGCAATTGAAGTGGATTGAATTCCAGGTATATGAGATTTATTATTATCCACAAATTCAATTATTTTTAACATTGACTTTTCAAAATCATTTTGAAAAAAGTCAAAACGTTCTTTTGTTTTCATGTATAATAATTCATTAATTTGACTGTTTTCTTTGGTTTGACTTGATGACGATCCAATCTGAGAGAAATTGTTTATTATCTTTATCTTCAATTGCCATATTTCCCAACAATTTGAATATTTTAATCTTGGAATCCGAGAGTGATATGAATTTGTCGGGTTTTGTAAAACGTACGATGAGGTTGACGAAGACATTGAATGTGGGGTTGAGGGAGGTTGGACTATATATGACTTTTCATAGAATTTAAGAACCATAATACATTTACCAACCTGCTGTGTCGTATTTTGTTCATTTTCACTGTGTATGCTATTCGAATAACCTGGAGTGATAGATCTACTTCCGCTTGGTTGTCCTTGATATCGATGTTTTTGTGGCAATTGCTGTTGTTGTGGATATTTTGATAGTTCATTAATAATACTGTTAACTTTTGACTCTATCAATTCTTCTAAATCAGGACATTCTACTGTAGGATACGGAATATCAAGAAAATTAGAACTATGCAATGGTATTAGTTGACCAAAAAGTCTAGTATAAAAGATTGTCCATAGTATACCTTTCAAGTAATCATGAAGAACGTCCAAGCTTGAAATCAGATCTAAGCCAAATTCTTTGGGTGCCGGCATAATACCTTGGTTGTATTTTGTTGTTTTTAGTGATGTCTAAAGAAGTTGAATGAAGTCAAAAATTTATTATGACTAAATCAACATCAAATAAATGAAGTGACTGTATTGTAGCGTTTTATATAGAACTGGGGCAGCCTAGCCAGGTGCAAATTCTTTGCAATACAATGGGCTGGGAAAATAGGTGTACCTTCACGTTAAAGAAGAGAGAGGGTATACGGAGGGTAATAAAACTATAAGAGCAAACTGCGTTATACACGAGAAGAACGGAATCGTTCCTGGCAAGAAGTTTCACTGTTCCTCAGTCAGTCCTCAGGTGTTTCGGCAACACTGGTCTCTGGCGTCTTGTCGACCACAGAAACAACACCTTCTTCGACCTGTACATTTTGAGTATCGTTTTCTGTGGTTTCCTGTAGCTGCGATTCATTTGGCCCAGGGAACTTATACATGGTGGTCTTAATGACATCCACTGACGACAACAAATCTTGTCTCAAAGTTTCCAGGTAACCTTCTGAATTACTTATCCAACGTTCAACACTACCAAATCTTTTAGTTGATCTTTCACCATCCATTCTATGGGCAGATTCCTGCCACATTGATCTTTTCTATATGCTAATTAAATGTTAATATCGCAGTTTTCAAAATAAACAACAAAAAATAGTACAGAGAGAAAAGGGGCAACGTCATACAAAATCAATCTCTTCGAATTGCTTGATAACCTCTTTCATTTCATCGGTGTAATCATTATAAATACTTTCAAAGGCGACCGATAAGATTTCCCAATTGTAAGTTGGGATTTTATCTAATATTGTAATGTTTTTAAAATCAATTGGAACTTCGTTTTGTTTGATGAAAAACCTTTTCATAGTTTCATTTTCGACTGAATCTGGATCAATTCTGGATAACAAACGAGCTAAAACCTTTTGTGATTCAGGTACTGGAACCTCAGTATCCGCCATTGCTGTCAGTAAAAGGAAGAAGAAGAAAAGATAAGGGGAAGGGGGTACAGTTTTGATCCCCTTTTTTTTTTTAGCGATAACAGTTTAACTTAATGAAAGAATTAGTAAATAACCATTAAAATAAATATAATATAATATAATACACAATCTGTTGCAAAGAGTGGGTAAGGTCTATATACCCAACGAATCAACCCAAATCAAAAGCAAGAGCACCAACGGAAAGAAGAATTTAAAACCGTACCTTCTAATATGTTTAATTTGTTGACTCAGTGCCTTTGAAATCAATTTCAAGATTTTTTTCGATTTCCAAAAACTCTAAACTTTCTCTGGCCTTGGTATATCTTTTCTTTAACAGCCAAATTTCTTTTGCTTGTTGTAACTGTATACTTAAATGCGAATTAGAAGGGGGCATTGATAAAGGAATATTTTTTGAGGCTACTATACTTTTATTGGGACTAGTTTGTGGATTGTTGTTGTTACTAGATATAGGAGAGGTTGATATAGTAGACTTTTTAAATAGGTTAGGTTCCAGCAATCTATTTTCATTTTCCATATTTTGATTTTTATGTGGTAAAGAAGGATCTAATTTTCTTCTAATGATGTTGTTTCGAGTCACAGTGGGAGACAGAGGGGTAGTTGGTGAACGCTTGTGAGTCTCTAAAACAGGAATACTGTCCTCAGTCAGTCTAAGAGGTGTGTTCATGATGAAAACAAATAAAATATAATTAGTAAATTGAAATATAGTCTACCTAACTTTGCAAATAGTATTTTAAGTTTGTTTTTGTTTTGAACCTTGAGATCTGGTTCCGGAATTGGTGTTATACCCGGAATTGGTGTTATACCCGGAATTGGTGTTATACCCGGAAGCGGCCTAAATAATCCGGACTCGGGCCTTTTTGAAATCCGCATATAATGATGAATGAGCAGCAGCAATTTCATCTACTGTAATTCAAGTTGCCTTTATTATTTCCCTGTTATACTCATAAGCAACTTATATTGTACTAAGTATGGTTAAGGACGCTAAAAGTGTTGAAGAAGAAGCACCTTCTATTGTTGAAGAAACAACAACAACAACTAAAGTTACTACTATTAATGATTCTGATGAATCAATTAAATCAAAGAATAGAGAAACCAAAAAGAAATCGGAATCATCTAACATTTCTTCCAAAAAAAACTTTGGGTTAATAATTGGATTGGTTTTAAGTATAATTCTTGCCCTTTACTTCGGAACAAAGCATGCCGTTAATAATGATTTGATTCCAGATGAATACGTTAAAATGGATGCATTTGCTGAATACTTTGATGGATTCAAAGAATTGTTACCTGAATCATTACAACTTTTAATGGATGATAATGAAGGTGGCGAACTTCATGATCCAAGTCGAGATTTTGCAGTTGGTAAATTATTAAAAAAGGAATTAGATTTATCGGTTGTTCATCCAGTTATTATGATTCCGGGTATTACTTCAACTGGTATTGAAAGTTGGAGTTTAGAAGGTACAGAAGAATGTCCTTCTGAACCACATTTCAGAAAAAGATTATGGGGTTCTTTTTATATGGTCCGATCAATTGTTTTAGATAAAATGTGTTGGTTACAACATATTAAATTGGATCCTGAAACTGGTCTAGATCCTCCAGGAATCAAATTAAGGGCAGCTCAAGGATTTGAAGCGTCTGATTATTTTATTACTGGATATTGGATTTGGAGTAAAATTTTAGAAAATTTAGCAGTTTTAGGATATGATTCAACTTCAATGTCAACTGCCACTTATGATTGGAGATTAGCTTATTTCGATTTAGAAAGAAGAGATGGATTTTTTAGTAGATTAAAAAATCAAATTGAATTATCAAAAATTATTCATGGTAAAAAGGTTGTTTTATATGGGCATTCAATGGGTACTCAAGTTTTATTTTATTTTTTAAAATGGGTTGAAGCTGAAGGTGATCACTTTGGTAATGGTGGACCAAACTGGGTGAATGATCATGTTGATTCCTACGTTAATATTGCTGATTGTTTATTAGGTACACCAAAAGTTATTCCTGCTCTAATTTCAGGTGAAATGAAGGATACAGTTCAATTGAATCAATTAGCAATGAAAGTTTTGGAAAAATTCTTTTCAAGAAAAGAAAGAGTTGATTTAGCTAGATCTTTTGGTGGTGTTCCAAGTATGATTCCAAAAGGTGGTGACTTTATTTGGGGTAATTTAACACATGCCCCAGATGATATATTTTCAAATAGTAGTTCAACTCAAGGTAATTTTATTAGTTTTTCGAAAGATGAAAGTGCTTTATCTGGTCAAGAGTTAACAGTGGAAGATTCTATAGATTTCTTATTAAATGAAGGACCCCAATGGTTTACAAATAGAGTTCAAGAGCATTATTCATATGGTATTTCTAAGAATAAAGAAGAGTTAAAGGCTAATGAAAAATTGTTTAATAAATGGAGTAATCCATTAGAAGTTCCATTGCCTAATGCACCAGATATGAAAATTTACTGTTTATATGGGGTCGGTAAATCAACTGAAAGATCCTATGTCTATCATCAAGATGATTTTGTTACAGCACAACTGAATTATACTATTGATACAGATGCTGAAAATGCAGTCAAATTCACTGATGGTGATGGTACAGTTTCCTTAATGTCCCATGCTATGTGTCATAAATGGGCACAAGGTGGGGATAATATTTATAATCCAGGTAATTCCAATGTTACAATTGTGGAGATTAAGGATGAACCAGATAAGTTTGATATGAGAGGTGGTGCCAAAACATCTGATCATGTTGATATCTTAGGTAGTGCTAGATTGAATGAACTATTATTGAAGATTGCAGCTGGCCATGGAGGTGATATTCCAAACAGTTATATTACAGGATTAAAGGAATTAGTTGAAAACTTGGATTTTTAATTGTTTTTTTTTTGTTGGTTTTTTAGATACTTTTATATATATATATCATGTTATTTCAATTTTTTGTTCCTTAATATTAATCTTATTTTGGTTTGCGTTAGAATATATGTTTAATTAAAAGGTCAAGAATTATAACAATCAAATTGGAGCAAGCCTGACTTGATCCAAATTAAATAATAAATGGCAGACACAACAGAAGGAATAATCCTGGACCTGATTACCAATACTAGCTCTAAGTCCAGTAGACAATGAAATAGTGGCTTGATATTGTCACGGATCCATTGTCCGCATTCGTGAGATTAATTCCATCGATTTCTGTCTGGAAACCTGTTGATATATCGTCATCAAAACAAAATGCTAATAGTTAAGGCGCTGGAGAGTTTTACAAAGTTTACGCGCCAAAGGATCTCTATATAACCGATCCAAAAAGCGCGCTAGTTAAACAATATGATCTTCTGGATGTAGCCCACAACAACAAGTCATGGAAAGATTCTAGCGCTCAAATATTTACCGTTTAGATTATTTGTAAATAAAAAAATAAAAAACAACAACCCCATCAAAACTATCAAAATATTGACAACAGCACTGTAAACACGGCAAACCACATTCACACTACTGCGGAAATAAGCCAGTGTGAAAAAAAAAAACCGGTGTGTTGAGGATGCAATCCTGCACTAAAAAACGCTGAGACTTCTAGGCTGTGCTTAGATCAAGCTGCGGCTCATCTCCAGCACGCGGTGCCACCACCGAGCATTGGCTCAGTACATCGCCGAATCAGGAAGGCGTCTACTGCTTTTGCAACGTAAACTATGCCATGTTTTTCAATAGCGAGCCTGTGTATTTCCAAATAAAGTAAAAAAGCTGATATTGTCTGTGCGGATCGCGCACACGAAACCTAAACTAGAAAGATATAAATACAAACAAAAACACGTCGGGTTCAATCCAAAGCGGCACCTTGTTGTTATTGAATTACGTATATAACCGCAAACGTTTGTTGTCGTTTGCTGGCTACTCTTATTCAAGACAACAACAACAACAACAACAACTTCATTCCTTATCCTTTCTACTTAATTTGATTTTCTAGCTTTGCTCTTTTGTTATTTGTTTGAATCATTCCCACCATTGCATTTCTTTTTTTAAACTATTTCATTATATATATTAGAACCTGAAATAACGGTCCTATTTTCCCCCTATTTGCATATTTTCAAAAATCTAAAATTCATTAATCTTCATGTCTGCTTCTTCAAGAATTGCATTGGCTCCTTTATCGCCATCAAAATTAAACATCAATTCAACAACTAGTGCTTCAAAATCCAACCCATTTAACGCTCATAACAAACTTCCTAAATTTTCATCTTTCCAAACTTCAACTCCCTCAACTAAAAGAGTTTTAAATGTTTCTAAATCCTCATTATCAGAATGTTCAAATCGTTTACCTTCAAGCTTTGGAGCTGCTGCTGCTGCTGCTGCTGCTTCTTCTTCGCAAGAATGTTCAAATCGTTTGCCACCAACTTTTTCAATCATATCCCCAAAGATGGAAAGGGCAAGAAATTTAAAATTGAAATTACAATTAGCTTATTATAAAGTGAAAACCAACCAAACGGATGTTTCATTAAACGATCTGAAATTACCAAGAATTTTACATGCTAGATCTATTTCTTTGGATACAAGAGCTTCTCAAGTTCATGCCAATGCTATGGCTGATCTTTTAGCTGTTTCAACTCCACTTTTGTTAAAAAAGAAGGCCTTATCTAAGAAAACCAGCAGATCTTTATCTGCTAGTAACATAAATTCTAAAAGGTCTGTTAGTTTTATGGATGATATAGTTAAAAAGAGAGCTACTTGTGCAAATCTAAAGAGAGCCTCTCAAATATTTAACTCTGTTAAGATCACTAAAAAAAATATTGAACCAAATTCTAATGTACAATTACCAACTCCAGAATCAGCATCATCTACCCCATATAATGCATTATCTAACATCGACAATAAGGAAAGCAATAAAATGCATATGTCAAATCAAACTTCCCCATCTAAGTTTCTCATTAATCCAAAAGCTCGTGAACTGAAGGCTAGACTACCACCAGTTCCTAAAGTTGCAATTACTCTTACTACAGCTGATGATACACCATCAAATGAAAAAGAAAATGAAAATGAAAATGAAAATGAAAATGAAAATGAAAATGAAAATGAAATTAATAACACTACGATTGCTCAACAACTAAGTGAGTCAGATTCAACTATATTACAAAACAATTCATCTATCATGGCTACACCTATTGGAAAATCAAAGTCATTTAATACTGCCAATATTAGCTCTGCAAGAAGAATCAACTTTAATGTCAACGGTGATGATAATCAATTAATGTCTAGCCCAACAAGACTCTTAAGCACTCCAAGTTCGATTGGTGCTGCTCGCTGTCTGCTACAACTATCCAAACGTTGACTTCACATCAAAACATCATATTTCCCTTCTTAATGCTTTTTAATTTGATTCCCCTTATTTTATTGTTCTCTTTCTCTTTTTTTTTTCTTGTATTTTTATTCCAATTTTATTTTGTTTCTTCTTTCTTATCTTAAAATACTAATTCGTTGTTCTTTTAATTCTTGTTTAATGATTCACTTATCCTTGCTTTTTTTTCGTCGTTTGTTTATTATTGTTGTTGTTGTTTTACTTGAATTTCATGCTTTCATATCTTTAAAGAGTTTTTGATTTGTGTTTCCTTATTATTTTTTTTTTCTTTGTTCTACTTTTCCATTCTTTTAATCTATTTTATTCGTTTTCTCTTACAACTTTACTTTGCGATACATATCTACATTGACTTCAATATTTAGTTTTCTTGTAGATTTGCAAAAGCATTCGAGGTTATGTACATTAAAAAATAAACAGTATATCTGGTTTTATTTCCAAGATATAATTGATATGTACGTTCCTGGACATATTTTACGTATTGTAAAAATGTAGGTCACATTCTAAAACTAGTGTAAACAAACACGTCTCTGCTAATTGTTTTTTTTTTTTTTGCCCCCGTCGGAAATCATTTGACGCGATTTCGGGTAAACATTTTAAAAGAATAACTTCGCGGATTTTAATTGTTCAGTAAAAATCTATGTTATTAAAATTTGTACATTCAAAGTTTTTTTTTTTATTAGTATTCATAATATATTTTGATTAACATAAATTTGGAGAATTCAATTAACATGAAGGTTATTATATTAAAGGTATTATAACTCTATAAAGACAACATTTATAGACTTTTTACATAAATATTAAAAACTTAATAAATTTTAAAGGTAAATTCAGAACAATGGCAGATCGATCGATATGCATGGCCTTTATTGTATTTAGTTAAACTAGTCGCCAAATTCTTGCAATTTCATGTTAGGATGTACATCGTATATAGTATACATATTGTATGGGAATCAGTAATATTACTGAGATTCAAAGTTTTAATTGTACAGCGAATGTACAGTAATTGATGCTTGATTAAAAAATCTTTCTCTTTTTATTTTTTTTTAACAAAATTTAAAAATGGGGTGGGATGTGATCATTAGTTACTTCATAATTCAACAAATATAATGAATTGTAGTTAGTTCATAGATAATTTATAGATGTCTCTAAAATTTTATGAAATTCAGGGGGAATTTCAAATGAAAAGCTTAAAGTTCCCTAGTTCTTCAAAGGCGACTTACTCTACCTTTAACATTTAGGTTTTAAAAATACAAATCATTGTATACATCTCTATATAATGGAAAAAACCTTCATTTCTAGCTTCAATGTAAGTTATTGCTATTAATCAACGCTGGATGGGGGGGGGGGGATATTTAGCCGTGTCTTTTTCATTTGGATTGTTGTTCTATGATTTGCGCGGCTAGTTTTCAAAAATTGTTCAAAACTTGAAAAAAAAAATTTAAGGAGTAAGTGAAATCAATAAGACAATAAAATAACAAAAAGATTAGAAGAGCAAAAAGAATTAAACCCCAACCCCCCACCGTAAATTGATCATAGAAATTTTCTAAAAATTGCATATCGTTTTGTAAATCAACACCAAAACTTATAAACTTTGTAATAGAAAGGCTTTGATTGATATTCAACCTTTTCCCTTTCTTCTTGTTCAATATCTAAATTATCAAACTCTCTTCTACCATTGTCAATATCTATATCATCACACTTAATCAAAAATCTAGGATCTCTTTTCCAAATTGCATGAACAAAAAATAAAAATAGCCAAACTGGAATTGTTAAATAATTTTTAAAGAAATTTGCTGGATTAGGAGAACCTTCCAATGGAAATAAAGCAATCCAAAATTGAAAACCTAAAGTTAGAATAGAGATGAAAACACTAAAAATTGAACCAAAAATACCAGTCTTTGAAACATATTCTAATTCTTTTGTATTTCTACCTTTAATTTTTAATAAATATCTGAATCTTAAATGAACGATACAAATTGATGACCATGAAAAAACTGTTGATAAACCTGATAATGATAAGAGCCAAGCAAATATTTCAGCTTCATTTTCAGAAGCAGCTAAGAAACATAATAAACCAAATGTCATGGCAACGATTAGGCCTGCTAATGGTCTTCCTTCACGATCCATGTAGCCTAGGATTTTGGGAGCAAATCCTTGGTGCGCTAAAGAAGCAACACATCTTGAACAACCAAAGACGGCGGTATTACCAACTGAAGTAACAGATAGCATAATAACAACATTAATAATTGATGGAACAACTTTAACACCAGCATTAGAAATAGAGATGACAAATGGTGAAGTTGCAATATTTGAACCACTTGAACCCAATAAATAAGGATCATTAAATGGAACTAATAAACCAATTAATGTCAAGCAAGTCATATAAAAAATAGTAACTCTCCAAAACACTTGTTTAATAGCTGATGGGATAGATTTTCTTGGATTAGCAGTTTCGGCTGCACTTAAACCAATAATCTCGGTACCTTGAAAAGCAAAAGAGGCTGTCAAGAAGACAGAAGCAACTCCTTTAAACCCATTAGCAAATGCACCAGGATCTGACCAGTATTTACCCCCAATATAACCAGTATTACTACCTACAACTCCACCACAGTTAATTACAATTCCAAGGATGATAAACCCAGCAACACAAAGAATTTTAATGGAAGAAAAGAAAAATTCAGCTTCACCATAAGCTTTTGAACCAAATAAATGGATCCCAACTATAAAAAGATAGAATATCACAACCCAAGCAGCCGAATTGATTTTATCATTCCAAAATTTAATAGTAATTGAAGCGGCAACTAGTTCTAAAGGCATCATTATTGTCCAATTGATAGTGTATAACCAAGCAGTAGCAAATCCCCAATTAGGTGAAATAAATTTGGTTGCATATTGAACGAAAGAACCAGCGGCAGGGAAGCAAACAGCAAGTTCTGCTAAACTTTGAACAGTTGCAATAGTTTGCATGCCAATCAAACCATACCCAATAACCAAAGCTGCTGGCCCCCCACTTCTTAAAGCTGCGCCTGAACCAATGAATAAACCCGTACCAATCGCACTTCCAATTGATATCATTTTTAAATGTCTTGGTTTCATTGACCTTTCTGCAGGGCTATTTTGAGAAATTATATTTGCTTTTTCTAAATCAGATAAATTTGGATCAATATGATCTGTATTCATTGGTTTGAATCCATCTTTGAAATTTTGGAACCAAGTTTTTTGTGGTAAACTTGGTAAGCTTGGTAAACTTACCTCATTCAAGGAGATATTACTCTTATCCTTGCTTGATGATGTAGACATTAAAGTATTAGTTATTGAACAGCAGGAAAAAAAAAAAAACAAGTCAAATCATTTATTCTGAACTATATATAGCCCCGGCAAAAAAAATTTAACCTGTTGATAATACAGCAGTAAAGATTTTCAGATAGCATGCATAAAACTAATATTTTTATCATTCTATCTTTTGCTAAACTTTTATTTTCTCTATTACTACTGGGAGTGATCTGACTACTTGTAGAAGACCAATATTTTAAATTAACTCTTTTTTTTACACTACTTCAATGTCATATTGATATGTATGCACCCTTTTCAATATGTAAGATAAAAGTTGGTTGTATTCTCACTCGCCACATATCCGGAAGCAGAAAATTAACGGGAATTAATTGTAGAAGCCCTTACATAATAAAAATTTCATAAGTATGGGAATTTTAAATGTTCATGCGCCACCTAGAAACTTTTAAACAAGGATAAATTCGTCTTTACTACTGCAGAACACAATATATATATATATATATATATATAAACCACTGATTATGAACACTATATACGGTAGTTAAAGCTGATAAAGCTTATTAAGCTTGTTTTAAATCATTCTTTTTCTTAGCAAATATTTTATTAAATGATTCCAAAAAGATACCAGCGAAAACCAGTATTAAACCAGTCCATTGTAGGTGATTTAATTTATGGCCAAATAAAAATACACTTAAACACATTGAAATCATTTTTCTAGTAATTGTAACAGTAACTAAAACCACGCTGTTAAATTTTTCTAAAGTTATAAAAATAAATATTTGACCAATTGAACCAAATATTCCAAACATTAAGACATCAAAGCACACCTGAGGATCATTTTGATTAATAAAATCAATAAAGTATTGAATTTGGGAAGTGAACGTAATAGTATAAATTAATAGAAATGAAAAGTTTAGAAAATTTAAGTATGCCATTAAATGCCCCCCAGTAAAGTTTTTATTTTTTTTAAACATTAAATCTTGGGTTGAATTAGTTAATCCATCCATGAATAATGAGACAAATAAGTATCCAAAACCAAGCAAGATCTGTCCATCATTATTGCCTTTTTTTGAACTTGATTTTGGATTTCCTATTGTAAATGTGAAAACTCCCAATGTAATAATAAACGCAACTAAGTATTTAAATATTGGAAATTTCGATTTATAGACTATTAAATGTACTAACATGACCGGAATTAATTTACATGACTTTGATAATAGGTAAAATAAGTAATCAACATGATCTAAAGATTTATATGAGATTTGTGAAGATATTGAAGATGAAATTGAAATCAACAACAAACTTTTAATTAATGGATAGTTGTACCTAGCGCCATTAGTATTTTCGGAAGTTGTATCGAAGATAAAGCCAAAAGGAGTTTCAAAACGTTTTTGCTTATATGAAAGATAAACTGTACCCACAATGACAGCAAAGAAAGATTGGAATAAGTTTATAATTAATGGAGCTTTAAAAAACGATTCAGTTAGTTCCGGAGTTAAGGAGTAGTTTCTAAAACTTATTTTTTCTTGCAAATAAGACCAAGATAGAAAAGAGGCGTAAATCCCAAGGACACATATTATCAAAGTTAATAAAGATGGAGATGCCCGCTTTGACTTTTCATTTTCTTCTTTGGTATTCTTGGGAAGGATTTCTTTTTCAGGTGTTCTGGGGTCTTGATACAGGGTAGTACTACCACTGAATGATTTCTGGTCTACCAACATTTCTTGTGACTTGGTGCCTGGTAAGTACAAGTTTAGGGAGTTGCCAGTTGTACATTGATTGACATGGCCGCGATGCCGTCAGAGCTTCCAATAGCCGTCGCTTCACACGCAACCGAGCTATTGCCGGCTCAGGATCGGAGCGGTTCTATCTACAGGAAGCTCATAGTTATAAGAAAGCTACGAGTCAGACTTGTGTGAACACTTTGCAGTTCTACACACTCCTGTTTTATTCTTACAAGCAAGGGCCTTTTTTGTCTCTTCCCGGATTGCCCATGAACATCCCCAGTGGAGACCTATCTGATGTCCAGGAACCTCCTTCTATTGTGGAGTTGCTTATCGACTTACCATTGGAGCTCAAGCAGTTGATAATAGCTTGTTTGTTAACATATGTCAGCTCTAAATCAATTGGAATACACCTTCTTATGAAGGCCGTTCTATTCAGTACTCCTCGTCCTTCATTTTCAATCATGTACTTTCATAAAGAATCTTCAAAAGCCACCATATCAATTAAGCTTATACACAAATTCACACCTAGGTATGTATTAGGGTTCAGTCAATTCATGGAGCTAAGTGCCTTTTTAACATTGAATGATAAATGCATAATCGAGAAATTGTCTCTTGGACATACCTCAGTACATGATGAATCAAGTTTAAATTCAATTAACAATGCCAATGCTATTAGGACCAACAACAGAAATGCAGCAAATGTTGGAATACGTGCCCCACATCCTGCTTGGATTCAAAACTTAAGAATGGAAACCCAAGGGAATAATGCCAATATGCCACGGAATGAACATCAACATCTAATGCTAGCTCAACTTAGAGTTCATGCCCGTCAGTTTATGCTGCAACTAGGAAGAGGACAGATGCCTGATCTACAACAACAACATCAACAACAACAACTGAATGAACAGCAGAACAGACTACCACAACCACTTTTTGTACCCCAATTACCTTTACCTCTGCCACCTCAACTACATTTCCAACAACAACAAAATCAAACTGGTGATTTTCAAGCTGCCCAAGTAATTCCGATCCAACCTCCTCAACAATACCCAATTAATATTAATCAACAAGAAAGAAACCAAAATGATGATGCTGAAGTACCACAAGAGATTGTGCCTCTAAATCAGATTCAATTTCCTAATCAACAACAGCAACCTATCCAAAATGGCTTTTTACAAGTCCAAGAACATCCATTGCCACAGCAAACCATACTTGGAGATCAAAACCTACATCCACAGCCATTTCTACAAAACAATCAAAATCTTCAAAGACCAGTGCAACTGCCGATGCCATTTGAAAGATATCACCCAATTCCTCATATACTTCAATTACAACAGCAGGATAGAGAAAGAAACATATTGATAAATCCAGGAAGATATGATTTTTTTATAAGGAGAATAGCTACTATTGCTGATCAATTACAAAATTTGGATGATGTCTTAATCACACTTGCTAATAATAGGAACGTCCCGAATAATAATAATGGCGAAAGAATCGAAAGAATCAGAGACCTTAGTGCAAGATTATTACAAGAACGTCAAAGAGTTACTGATATTTTGGCAACTTATGATCACCCAGACGAAGAACAACATCCACATCCTCCAAATACGAGAATAATGCCAACAACAGCGGGTACAGTTGCAGAACCAGCTCTAACCCAAACAGCTGAGGATGATGGAGACGAAGAAGATGAAAGTAATCCGGAGGAAGCTGAAGATATTGTCACATTTCCGGAGGACCCTTTAAGAAACCAACCACCTATAATACGCCCCACAACAGATAGCGTTGAAGTTGTTTCACTTGGAATGAACGTTGAAAGGAATCCTGTGTTATCGGCTATTCTTTTAATGATAAATAAAAGTAAAATTGAAAATTTTGAATTATTGGATCATTCTTTCTTTGGGTTTTTACGACATAGATTATATTCGGACAAAATTACTGAGATTTGTGTTGATGCACCTAATATTCTTGGATTATTAACTAGATTGGAAATCAACAAAACAACAAAGTTAAAACATATCAAAGTTTCAATTTCATCTGGATTCAAGAGGGTTTTCTGTTTATCTCAATTATCAACATATTGTAACAGCCTTACCATTGAATATAAAGGAGGTCATGTTAATGCTGGAATTGTTAGATGGATTAAAGCTAATAAGGATAATATTAAAGTTATTTGGAAAAATTCTTTTTTTAAGATCCAGAATTTTGAATTAAGTGATGCTGAAACTAGTGATATTTTAGGCCTTACTACAAATAAGACAAGAAAATATGTTAAATCTAACTTTACAGAAGAACAAACTTTCCCGATTTATTCCGAAACAATCACTAGATTAAATGGAATCCATTTACTTTCACTAAAAGATTGTATATTTAAAAATTTTGATTTCATAAATGAAAATATTAAAGTTCTAAAACTTTATTCTGTTAAAATTTCAGATTGTTCTTTTAAAGGTCTTACAAAACTTAATTCAATCCACTTATATCCATTTTATCTTGTTGAAAGATCAGTTAAGAAAATATGTTGGATTGATGCTAAATCTTTTGAAACAATTCCAGATCAAGTGACTGATGTGGAGATACCGTTTGATATTAAACAATATTCAGAATTGGGAAGGTTAGTTAAATTACCAAAATTTTTGAGAGACTTGCAATGTAGTTCAAAATATTTGAAAGTACTTAATTTAAAAGAAGCAGAACATTTGCAAAATATTGTGATAACAAAAGTTAAACATAAAGAAAATGATGAATTATGGGATGCAATTCCGTCAGGACTAGCTCATGTTTTGATTCAGTTTTCTCAGGAATCTAAATATCAATCTATTAATGATCATTTTATTCAAGTATTAAATTTAAAAATAAATGAAAGACAACAAAATTGTTGGTTTTGTGTGAAATCATTTGAAAGAATTAATACTATTTATGTGAATCTAGATATACAAGAAGATAGAGACATTTTGCCTGCTTATGATCCTAATGAATCTGCGAATGGTGTTAATCTTTTCTGTCGTGTAAAAGTTCCATTAAATTCTTATTTAAGTATTAGATTACATGGTGATGGATGCCCAAATATTTATATTAAAAAGGATAGTTGTAAGAATGTTCATGTTGGTCCAAAGTCTTCAAAACTGAAATTGAAAACGAAAGAATTAAATGAAATTCATAAAGTTATTGGAACAAAAGATGGTTCTTCAAAATTTTCCATTTGTATTTCAATGGAAAAACCAACCAATGCATGTTTAGGGTAAATTTAAATAATTTTATAAGATCTTTTTTTTTTTTTCATCCAACTTTATACTTTGCATCTCAAAAGCACTTCTATAAGATTTATTGTTATTATGATTTGGTTGTCTGCCCTTTGTATATTTCATTCTTTTTCATTTAGTTTTATAACAAAGAATGAATCGCCTAACCGTGAAATGCGCGTTTGCTGGATAAGTAAAAATAATTTAAGCTTATCAGTGGAGAATGATAAATGTGGATTAGAAAAAACATATTTATTCAAGATAGCAAATGCCATAAAATATTGAATTTCATTCTTTGGATTTTTTTTGTTGTTGATTATTTTGAAAAAATTCATTACGATGTTATCTAGCATGAATTATGAATCTATATCGGTACATAAAAGACAGATTCAAGAAGAAGGAGAATATCGTGATGATAACAGATCACAAGAAACTCAAGTTTTAATTGACGAAGAAGATATAGATGAAGATACTCCATTCATTGATTTAAACCATGAACATCCACATTCAACAACTAGGAAATTATCTTTTCAAGTGAGTAAATTCTTTTGGGATGGTATGGATAAACACCCAAAGGAGCAATCATATCTATTAAAATTGGATTGGTTTTTAATGTCATCTGCAATGTCTGGATATTTTATTAAATCGTTAAATGTTTCAATTATTTTAACTGCATATATGAATGGTATGAAAGATTATTTTGATATGAATGGAAATGAATATAATTATTTAGTTAGTTCGTTTACTATTGGATATTTAGTTGGTGGATTTCCTTCTATATTTTTATTGCATAGAATTCAAAATATTAGAATTTTAATAGGGTTATTAGAGATAATATGGGCAGGATTATGTATTGCAATGGCTTTATGTAAACCTAATCACATATATTTAATGTATTTTTTAAGATTTCTAGTTGGATTAACAACAGCTCCATTTTTTCCAACAGTTTCATATATAATTGGATGTTGGTATTCACCTGAAGAATTATCTAAACGATTATCGTTGTTTTATATTTCTTCAAGTGTAGCTGCTGTTGCAATAGGTCCGTTACAAGAAATATTAATTCAAAAATTCCAAAAATATTCATTAGAATCATTTAAATGTTTATTTTTATTTGTTTCATTTATTTCATTGCCAATTGGGATATATACATATTATGTGAATCCAAATATTCCAAAGACTACAGATGCCTGGTATTTTAATAATCAAGATATTTTAGTTACAAGAGAAAGAGAAAGAAGAGTATCAACAAGTAGAAGATCATCATCAAGAAGTATAAGTGTACGTACACCAAGTGTTCATTTAATAAACACTACTAATTCAATAATAAAACCAAAAAAAGGAAAAGTTGAAAAAATATTTAATACATGGCATATTTATGTTTTCCCAATTTTGTATTTATGTTATCAGCATTCATCATTAGCAATTGAACAACCAACTTTCCAATCATGGATGAAATATGAATTAAGCATGCCATCATCTGTTTATAACTTTTATCCATCTATAATTAGTACGCTTGGAATATTTTGTTCATTGATATGTTCATTTACAAATGATTATTTTGGAAAAGGTCAAACAAATCATTATTACATTTTAATTTGTTTTATATTTTCAGTTATTGGATGCATATTATTATTAAAATGGAATATTCCAAACTCATTACATTGGTTATCATATTTTATAATTGGTATTCCATCTGCATCATCACCTCCATTAATATTTTCATGGGTTAATAGATCATTAAATAATGAAGATGCTCAAGATGATGATGATGATGATGATGGATTTAAAAGAGGAATTCTTATTTTTGCGACTAATTCATTAACTTATATATCATCTTCTTGGTATCAAATTTTTGTTTGGAATGCTAATGAATCTCCAAAATATCATACTGGATTCTTATTTACTTTAATTATTAGTATTCTTGGTATCTTTATTACAATTATTGCATGGTTTTTAGATTTATTTAAAAAAGACATATAAATAAATATTAAGATAAACTTTTTTTTTTTTTTTGGTTTAAACCTAAAAGTTGTCTAAACTAAATCTAAAGTTACTTAGCCACCCGGATCCGATAAATCGGTTAAAATAATATAATAAAAATTATTATACAAAAAAGATGATTATGGTGATTGTGATGATAAATAAGAAATATATATTTAATATAATTTATAATACGTTTATATAATGGTATTACCTATCATAGTTGGAATAGGAGTGACGATTGCTGCATTAACATTAAAATCTACAATAATTGCATTTACAAGATATAATAAATTGACACCAATCCAAATATCATATTTAAATAATATAAAATTACGAAAATTTGATAGAAATAATAGTATAGATAAAGAACGAGAAAAATTATTTTGGAAATTCCAAGGTGGATTTAATCATGAAATGACTGAAAATGAAGCATTGATGATATTAGGTATTGAAAAAAATGAAATTTTAAATATTAATCAAGATTTATTAAAGAAGAAGCATAGAAGGATGATGTTATTGAATCATCCGGATAAAGGTGGATCACCTTTTTTAGCTATGAAAATTAATGCTGCTAAGGATGTT
The DNA here is from genome assembly GCA_030567475.1 of Ambrosiozyma angophorae. Classification (NCBI taxonomy): domain Eukaryota; kingdom Fungi; phylum Ascomycota; class Pichiomycetes; order Pichiales; family Pichiaceae; genus Ambrosiozyma; species Ambrosiozyma angophorae. The sequence continues at coordinate 73,553 of JAJLSH010000066.1, read as the reverse complement.
CTTGAGAATAGTTATATATTAAAGAAATAAAAGGTACCCACCATGTTTTTTTTTTTTTTTAAAAAAAAAAAAACCCAAATGAAAAACTAATTTATTAAAAGTTTTTATATAATATAGAATATCACAACCGAAATTACACACAAAAGTATAAAAAGAAAAAACGAAATAGAAATAGAAATAGAGTATCACTAAAAAGAAAAATCAAAATTTGTAAGAAATAGCTTAGTAAAAAATATAATAGCAACTGATAAGGTAAAAAAAAAAAAAAATTTATACCTTTATTGAAGAGACTGGGTTTTTTTTTGTAAAAAGGGAAATTAAATGAAAGCTAGATTGGAGATAAGTGTGCTACGACAGAAGTGAAAAAGAAAAAGAAAAAGAATTAGACAAGGAAAAAAACAAATATATTATTCATAATAAAGAGACATTTAATAAAATTTTCTTAAATGAAATACACCAACTAATACCACCATGACTCATCATGAATTCAAATATATTTGATTCAATCTGTTTTAAGTCATTTTCATTTGAAAAAAAATCTTGTAAAATTTGTGAAATGAAAATTCTATTTTCAACGACAGATAAAACTTGAGAATCATTTAATTTTGATTTATGATAATCAAATTGTTTTTCTGATAATTTTGTAGATTGACTAAATAATTTCGTTAATAAATTTTCAGTTTCTTTGACATCAATTGAATTCATATTTGTAACTGAATCAACAGAAGAAGAAGAAGAAGAAGAAGAAGAAGAAGAAGAAACATTCTTTGATTCTAATTTTGGAGAATCAGCAGGAGATAGAGGAGGTGGAGTAGTATATATTGGAGTCTTTTGAATAGATTTATCTTCTGAAATCAAACCTCCGCTAGCGTTAAATAAAGCCCCCATTGATGGGCTTGAATAGATCTTCTTACTTCTGACAGATTTTGAACGCTTAGTTGACGTAGCATTAAAAGTGAATGGGCAGTCATTCCATCCTTGAGTACCCACTTGAGGATTTTGATGGGATTGAGGTTTAGTGCAAGTGGATTGAGATATCATGGAAAGGATGGAAGGATGGAAGGATGGAAGGATGGAAGGATGGAATTTATGCAAGAAAAAGATGTTGACAGGTGGATTCTATTCAAGTTCAAAGCAGCCCTTTTTTTTTATTTTCTTCTACAACTTCTGTTGGGGGGCCGAATTACCGAATTGCGCGTTAACGAGAGAGAAAAAAGTGCGTGAAATGCGCAAAGTTACCAGGTTGAAGAGTAAAAGTTGCAGAGTAAAAGTTCCATAGTTTTCCCACCAACAATGGAGAAAATGACAAGAGTTCGAAGTGTGTCTAACTAAAGTAGAGACAAAGAACATGGCCAAGTGATTAGCCACATCACATCTTGGATTGAGTTGCTCTTATTTCTACACCTCAAAAAGAACTAGAAAGACCGATAAATATATTACCAGTACCGAATCTGAATCTGAATCTGGATTTGGATTTGGTGGTTTATCATTACTAAAGAAGTAGATGGTAGTTATACAATTTTATAAAAGTCCTGTTTAATTAATTTCCACTACTCCGGAATCGTTGAATTTCTAAAGCTTTACTTAAGACTTCTTCAATGGATGGACGTTCATCAGGATTTAAAACAAGACAAAATTTAATGAGTTCTTTTAAATCTTCACTGTATTCAGGTTCATTTGGGAAACTATATTTTCCTGAACTTATTGCAAGGTTTATATTAGCACCATTAATTTCTTCTTCTCGTTCAAATGGTGAATAATTATATAATAATGCATATAAAGTACATCCTAAACTCCATATATCAACTTTCTCTGTTAATTCGTCCCCAACTTTAATATCAAGTAATTCAGGTGCTCTATATGGTAATGTACAATGTTCATTTGATAATTCTTGAACTGTTATTGATTGAGCCCTTGTTTTAATCTGAACTCTTGCCTTTTCACATGATCCTAAATCTGCTAATACAGGTGTACCATCTTTTGATATCATGATATTGGCAGGTTTTATATCACGATGTGCCATACTTATGGTATCCGTTAATTCAGTTCCTGTTTGAAATAAATTGGTATCATTATTATTATTATTATTATTATTATCACCATCACCATCATCTAATATTAATCGATTATTTTGATCTTGTGATGATAGAAATGGATTTTGTTCTTCATCGCCATTATCATTATTAATATCTAAATCAATATTTGATTCAATATCCATTGATGATGTTATTGTATACGAAGAAGAAAGTTGATGTCTATGCATAGCTATTAAACCTCTACAAGTTCCAATAAATAATCGAAGTGATTCATCTTCATCCATTTTAATATTATTAATACTATTATTATTGATTATATCTTGTAATGACCCATTGTCAAAATATGGTAATAAAATATAAATTGTCTTTGATCCATCTGGTTCTTGAATAATTGATGAATCAATTGATTTCATAATATATGGAGATTTAAATTCTTTATAATTATCAACTTCCTTCATTGCTATTTTAAAATTAGAATTACCAAATGGACATCTAATCTTTTTTAGTGCATATAATCCATTATTATTTTTAGATTGCACAAGATAAACATATGAAAACCCTCCTTCACCTAAAAGACTTAGTATCTTAAGTTCAGCCTTATTGATTTTTAAAACAGCATTACTATTCACAATACAAGGAAAACATGTAGCAAGTAAATCCATACTTATTGTATTTATATTGTACAAAATAAATCTGTTGACAGAATAAAATGAACAGCAACGAATCTTTAATATCGTTCGCACCCGTACACTGAAAGTTCGTCTAATTGTCTGAGTGTTTTTTTTTTTTTTTTTTTTGCTTTACAACATTCATTTCATTGAAAACATTGTTCAATTGTTCAAAAAGTAATATTGTTTGTTTACTACTATAAAGCATAACAAATAAATAAAATAAAAAATAAAAATGTCTATCTCTACAACCCCTACTGATAATGAAACTGGAACTTTATCTTTGATCGCAGCTCATTCGCATATCTCTGGATTAGGTTTGGATGATCATTTACAACCAAAAGATGTAGCTCAAGGAATGGTTGGTCAATTACAAGCAAGAAGAGCCGCTGGCATTATTTTAAAGATGATTCAAAAGGGAAAAATTGCAGGTAGAGCCATATTAATTGCAGGACCTCCATCTACTGGTAAAACTGCAATTGCTATAGGTTTATCACAATCTTTAGGTTCAGATGTTCCATTTACTGCAATTGCTGGATCTGAAATTTTTTCAAAAGAATTATCAAAAACTGAAGCATTAAATCAAGCTTTTAGAAAAAGTATAGGTATTAAAATTAAAGAAGATACAGAATTAATTCAAGGTGAAGTGGTTGAAATTCAAATTGATAGATCATTAACAGGTGGTCATAAACAAGGTAAATTAACAATAAGAACTACTGATATGGAAACTATCTATGAATTAGGTAATAAAATGATTGATGAATTAACTAAAGAAAAAGTTATAGCAGGTGATGTTATTTCAATCGATAAATCAAATGGAAAGATTACAAAAATTGGTAGATCATATACAAGAGCAAGAGATTATGATGCAATGGGTCCAGATACTAAATTTGTCTCATGTCCTGAAGGTGAATTACAAACTAGAAAAGAAGTTGTTCATACTGTTAGTTTACATGAAATTGATGTTATAAATTCAAGACAACAAGGGTTTTTGGCATTATTTAGTGGTGATACAGGTGAAATTAGATCTGAAGTTAGAGATCAAATTAATTTAAAAGTTGCTGAATGGAAAGAAGAAGGTAAAGCTGAAATCCTGCCAGGTGTATTATTTATTGATGAAGTTCATATGTTAGATATTGAATGTTTTTCATATATTAATAGAGCAATAGAAGATGAATTCGCTCCAATTGTTATTATGGCCACAAATAGAGGTATTTCACAAGCAAGAGGAACAGATTATAAATCACCACATGGTTTACCTTTAGATTTACTAGATAGAACTATCATAATTAGAACAGAATCATATAAAGAAGAGGATATTTTAAAAATCTTAAAAATTAGATCACAAGAAGAAGAAGTTGAATTAAATGATGATGCATTACAACTTTTAACAAAAGTCGGATTAGAAACTTCATTAAGATATTCTGCTAATTTAATATCAGTCAGTTATCAAATTGCCAAAAAGAGAAGATCAGAAAAAGTTGAATTAAAAGATGTTATGAGAAGTTATAAATTGTTTTTAGATAGTGCTAGATCTGTTCAATTTCTTGAAGAAAATGGTAGTCAGTATATAGATGATGATGGAAATGTTACTTTAAGTACTAAAAATGATGATCAAATGGATACTTCAAATTAATTAATTGATTGCTCTTTCCATAATTTTTCTTTCTTTCTTTCTTTCTTTCTTTCTCTTTTGAAATTGTATAATTATATTTAAAAAGTTTGTATTTTTTAGTCAACTTCAATCTTTTTTCTTTTTTTCTTTTCTTTTTTTTTTTTTTATGACTTTCGTATTAAAATAAATCTGATTAATTGTATTAACTAAAGTGGTATATAAGAATTAGAGAATTATAACCAAAATTTATGAATTGATACCAACTAACATGGCAATTTTATCCAACACAAAAAATAGTATCATCAATTCATGAATCATATTATGTAAAATCCAGATACAAGAAAAGTACAACATCTATGATTATAATACTATGTTATATGCATAAAATCAACTAAGAAAATTGTAAATATTAATAAATATACAATAAAATTAAATTTCTCTTTCGGTGTTTGCTTTTTTTTTTCTCTCTCTCTCTCTTTTTTCTTCTAAGGAAATTAAGAACTACCCTTAGTATTTAAAATCAATCCAATAATCATTCCATACAAACCCAAAACTTCAGCAAAAATTAAAATTAAAACAATACCAACAAATAATCTTGGTTGATGCATGAATTGTCTAACCCCTTCATCACCAACAATACCAATTGCATAACCTGAGGCAAGACAAGCAAACCCAACTGATAAACCACATGCTAAATGCATACATCCATTAAATAAAGTATATTCATTAGCTGGATTTAACCCACCAGCAATTAAAACTGCAACGACTAATCCATACACTGATAAAATACCCGACATGACAACTGGAATTAATGATTTCATAATTAATTCTGGCTTAAAAGTACCAATACCTGAAATACCAATACCTGATTTTGCTGTTCCTATGGCTGCTCCAAGACATGATAAAGTCATCGCTGCTGTACAACCAGCAAATCCAAAAAATGGAGCAAATCCTGGGGCATATTCTGATGTGGACATTATTGAAGATATTCTTATCAACGATTAAGCCTGTTGAGTTGATAAAACAGTGTAATTTTTACTGGAATAATAGGTGTGATTTTTATACAATGGTTTAAGCTGTTTTAATCCTCTTCAAAGAAATAAAAGCAGCAGGCGCGGGTGGCGCGGGTGGCGCACCAAATTAAGTAAGTGGCGCAGTACGATATCTGTTTTGTTTTGTTTACGTCAAAATTAATTAGAAACAGGAGAGATTGTTGACGTGTTTTGATCATAAAAAATATGTCTGAGACCCCAGCTCATGATAAGATACATATTCAACTGAGAGATCTAAAAGTTATACATACTCAGCTATCCCAGTATTTAGATAGTCGAATTAAAAGTACTCTCAAAGAATATAAAATTAAAGATAGAAATAGAAAGATATTAGATGATGTTGAAGAATATTTAGGTTATAATCTGGATGATATTTTTGATTCAATTAAATATTCTTTAAATATAGATGGATTGAGCGATTATAAAATACGAACTATTGATATTAATGAATATTTAAATGATCCAGATAAACTAAATGAAAAAATTGAACCTTATGACTTTGCATTAAATGATAAACTACGAAATCTTTATATGGAAGTTGAAGATACAATTGAAGAGTTATCATCGATGAGAAGATTCAAACCTCAAAATTGTTGGGATTCCTATAAAGAAAAGTATGAACATAATGAAAAGTTAGTGGATGATATAATACTGCAAAATGCAACTACAAGAGAACAACAATTGAAAGAATTAGATGATGATGATGATAATGATGATGGTAACGGAGGAGAAGAGGGAGAAAAAGAAATTGAGGAAGATGATGAGACTCTGGATCTCAATTTGAAAGAAGACATGTATGAAATCTTGAAAGATTTGGCAGAATTAAAGAAAGAAATACCCAATACTAAACAAAAGTTTGATAATCTTTGCAACGTTGTTGATTTTGTCAGTTCCACGAGTAGCTGATCCCGCCCTAATTAATGTATACTACTGATATCTTAACCTGTAACACGCAAGACCAAGTGTCTTTAATTCAACTTTAATGCTTATGTTTTATTTATTTGTAGTTAGCGAATAATTCGTGTTTTACTCGTAAAAGTAAAACTTTGATCTGTAGGAGAACACGTCTTTATAATACACGTTCAATTTTGTTCCCCTCGGTACTGACAGCAGATCGAAGGAATAACTGCAACTACTAACTTATTCAATATGGCGATTATTACAGATCTAAAGTCTATTTCAAATTCTTATCTTTCAAAGATCCCAGAAGAATATAGACCATCTCAAAGCACACGACCACCAGCATTAACAACAGGTTTATGTGTGTTTTTAATTTTAGTTCATATTGTTTCCAGATTCAATTCAGATTTAATCATTAGTTGGAGTTTATCACCACAAGCATTACCTAATTTAGAATTACATAGATTAACAACTTACCCTTTAATTCATACTGGATTTCTACATTTATTTTTTAATATACTTTCTATTTATGCACCACTAGCTCAATTTGAACTTTCTAATGGTACTGTTCATACAGGAATTGTTTTAAATAATTTGTCAGCGTTCACTGGGATTATCTATTGTATAATTGGTTATTTCTTATATCCAAATGTTAATGTTTTAGGTTCATCTGGTTGGTGTTTTGCATTTTTTTCTTATTTTACCTATTTAAGATCATTGACGGTTAAAAAGATTAGAGTTTATAAGTATGATATTCCAACTATATCAACACCATTTCTTATGGTTATTCTAATTGCAGTTTTGGTTCCAGGTTCGAGTTTGATTGGCCATTTAATTTCAGTTTTTATGGGTATTGCTTTAGCTAAAGGATATCTATCACCACTTTGTAATCCACCATTTATAATTGTTCAAAGAATTGAAAAATTATTAAATAAAGCTATTGATCTAATACCTGAAGACATTAAATATATTAGAGAAATTGAAGTTGTCGATACAAGATATAAAATTGAACATTCAAATTTACCTATTCATATTAATGATGAAGCTTTTATAGGTACTGGTCAAGTTTTAGGTACTTCTTCTACTTGAGAAGGGAAATTTTAATATGGTGCTCGGGAGTCTCTCGATTCTCGTAGCTACTTTGGACTTTTCTTCCTCTCTTTCTCTTTATGTACTTCTATATTATTTCCAAATTTTTATAAGTCTATATTCATTTCTATAAATACTCTGAACTAAATATTGATATCAAAACAAGAATATTAAAGAGTTTCGAAACCCAAAAGCAGTAAAAGCCAAAGAGACTTACAAAAAAAAAAACAATTCAGTATAGGTAGAACAGAATGATTTATAAATTAATAAATTACACAATAATTAACAATAATAAAGCAATGTATCTCTTGAATCACTATAATTATTTTCCACGTAAAATCTTTGCAAATTCTTCAATATCAATTTGACCATCAGAATCAGTGTCAGCAGCTTGGACCATTTGTCTTGCTTCTTCTTCTGTTAATCTTTCACCAATTGTTGTTAAAACCCTAATTAATTCTGTTTGAGAGATTTTACCATCACCGTCAGAATCAAAAACTTTAAAAGCTTCTAAAATTTCAGCTTCGACATCTTGTTCTTTAATTTGTCTTGCCATCATTGTTAAGAATTCTGGAAATTCAATTGCTGAATTACCATTTGCATCAATTTCATTAACTAAGTCATTTAATTCTTGTTGTGTTGGATTTTGACCTAAAGCTCTCATAACAGTACCTAATTCTGTAGCAGAAATTTGTCCATCACCATCTTTATCAAAGATACTGAAAGCTTCTTTAAATTCATCGATTTGTTCTTGTGTTAATTTTTCAGACTAAATTAATTGAATCAAAAAGACACAACAGGTTAGTATATATTCAATTGATTATAGTTCCTCAATGTATTTGTTTTTAATAATTTTTAGAAAGTTGGTTAACGAAAGGGGATCATAGAATCACTAGAATAAATGAAACACAGCACATACTTGTACCATATTCTATATTTATTATAAATAGTTGTAAACTAAAGTAGTGAGAGATCTTTATGTTCAATTTGCCTTTATATAAACTATTGCCACTTGAAGAGAAAAAAACAGTGGGCTTGGAAACGAAATTCAATTGGTCTTCCCGGTCCCAAATTAGCTAGAACCTGGGAATAGCTTCTTTCTCTTGAATTCAACTCTAATCACTCTCAAAATTGAACTTCTTTGCTTGTCTTTGCCTTTCTCTGTTTTATATACTTGATCTGAGTTCGCCTGGACGGGACAGGTAAGACTAAACACGACTAAAATCTTGCAATATCAACAAAACCCAATTCTCCCATCATTAACACGTTTTGTATATTTCCATTCAGGAACAATATATCTTGGATATTAGATATACATACCATTGTTGTAGTTTTGTGTGGGTCTTGTCCTCTCGTTGATACTGTTGATTTATCGTTGTTGTCAAATTGTCTCACCTTCCGGAATAAATCCGGCAGTGGCGCAGAAACCGGGCGCGGTCGACAGTGTATTTGATTTATAAAGAATTAATTTTATTATAATGGCTAAACAGTTAAAAGGTGAAAAAAATAAAAATCCCAGGGAAAATTACAACATTAAAAAAAGATAGATACAAAAATTGGAGTTGAGAAAAAGTCATAAAAAAAAGATGAACCAAAGAAAACGTGAAAAAAGAACAAAAACAAAAAGGAACCATATCAAATAGAAAACAAGTTTAAAATTAATACAATTGAAGGCAATTAACCAGAACACATAGTACAAGCTTCTGGGTTATCAATAGCGCATGCAATGACTTTTGAATTGTAAATATCAATTTCTGTAGCTTCTTCCACTTCTTGGGCTGGTGCTGGACCTGTAGTTTCAACTGATTTTTCTGAAATCGATAATGAGGAGAAGGAATCATTAACTGACATAGCAACGGGTTGCGGAGATGGGGTACTAACAGTAGAAGATGGAACTGACTGAGTAGCTGTAGGAATTGTTGAACCTTCACTAGATAATGTTAAAGTATTTGGTTTAGTTTTAATGATAGTATGCTCAGGAACTGGAACATTTTGAACTTGTGAAGTTTCTCTTGGAACATATTTTTTAATCTTTAATTTATCTAATGTAGCAACAGTAGTACCAGCAGAAGCAGCAGCAGCATGATCAACTGTAAATTGAATTGCAGCAGCAGCAGCTTGAGTTCTTAAATAGTACATACCAGTCTTTAAACCTTTCTTCCAACCATAGAAATGCATTGAAGTTAATTTACCCATAGTTGGAGAACTTAAGTGAATATTCATTGATTGCGATTGATCAACATAAGCACCTCTATCAGCTGACATATCAATGATAGATTTTTGAGAAATTTCCCAAACTGTTTTATAAATTTTCTTCAATTCATCAGGGATATTTGGTAAGTTTTGGATTGAACCATTATCAGAAATAATATGGTTCTTCATAGCGTCGTCCCATAATCCTAAATCAACTAAATCTTTCAATAAGTACGGATTAACAATTTGGAATTCACCAGCTAAGACTCTTCTTGAATAAATATTTGAAGTATATGGTTCAAAACATTCATTATAACCTAAAATTTGTGAAGTAGAGGCGGTTGGCATTGGAGCTAATAATAAAGAATTTCTTAAACCGTGTTTCTTAATGTCAGCTTTTAGTGTGTCCCAATCCCATAAATCAGTAGGCTTTTTACCCCATAAATCAAATTGTAAAACACCCTGAGCAGCTGGGGAACCATCAAAGGTTTCGTATTTACCTTCTTCAATAGCCATCTCAACTGAAGCTTCTAAAGCACCATGATAAAGAGTTTCGAAAATTTGAATATTTAATAATTTGGCTTCTGGTGAATCAAATGGCAATCTTAATTGCATGAAAGCATCAGCTAAACCTTGAACACCTAAAGCAATTGGTCTATTCTTCATATTGGATCTTCTTGCAGTTTCAACAGGGTAATAATTTCTATCAATAACTTTATTCAAATTTCTGGCAACAACTTTGGAAATATCATGTAATTTTTTAAAGTTATACCAGCATGTATCTGCATCGTGTTCAACAAAGGCAGGTAAAGCAACTGAAGCCAAGTTACAAACAGCAGTTTCTTGTGGGTCGGAATATTCAACAATTTCACAACATAAGTTTGAAGATTTAATCATACCTAAATTCTTTTGATTTGATTTTTTGTTACAAGCATCTTTATATAGCATGAATGGGGTACCAGTTTCGGTTTGAGCTTCTAAAATGGCATACCATAACTTTTGAGCTTTGAGAGTTTGTCTACCTCTACCTTCTTTTTCATATCTTTCATATAATTCTTCAAATTCATCACCATAAACATCAGCTAAACCAGGTGCTTCAGATGGTGAAAATAAGGTCCAGTCACCATTTGCTTCAACTCTTTTCATGAATAAATCAGGAATCCACAAAGCCGGGAATAAATCTCTTGCTCTAATCTCTTCCTTACCATGATTTTTTCTAATATCGATAAAATCAAAAATATCGGAATGCCATGGTTCCAGATATAAAGCGAAAGCCCCCGGTCTTTTATTACCACCTTGGTCAACATATCTTGCTGTGTTATTAAAAACTCTAATCATTGGAATAATACCATTTGAAGTACCATTTGTACCAGCAATATAAGATCCTGTTGATCTAATATTATGAATATGTAAGCCAATACCACCAGCAGTTTTGGAAATCTGTGCACATTCTTTTAAAGTATCATAAATACCATCAATTGAATCTTCTTTCATAGCAACTAAGAAACATGAAGACATTTGTGGATGAGGAGTACCAGCATTAAATAAAGTTGGTGAAGCATGAGTGAAGTAACGTTCAGACATTAAATTATAAGTTTCAATAACTCTTGGGATGTTGTCACCATGAATACCAATAGCAACTCTCATAACTAAATGTTGTGGTCTTTCAGCAACTTTACCATTAACTCTTAATAAATAAGATCTTTCTAAAGTTTTGAAACCAAAATAATTATAAGAGAAGTCACGATCATAATTAATAGCAGAATTCAATTCTTCAGAATTTTTCATAACAATATCATAAGTCTCTTTAGAAACCATTGGAGAAGGTCTACCATTCTTTGGATTAACGTACTTGTATAGTTGTTCAACAACCGAAGAAAATTGCTTTATGGTTTGCTTATGTAAATTTGAAATAGCAATTCTAGCGGCCAAAACAGCATAATCTGGATGAACGGTAGTCATGTAAGCAGCAGTTTCAGCAGCCAAGTTATCTAGTTCAACAGTAGTAACACCATGATAAACACCAGAAATAACACGCTGAGTAATAGCAACGGCATCAACGTGTTTTGGATCTAAACCGTAACAAAGTCTTGAAACTCTAGCAGTAATCTTGTCGAAACGAACAGGCTCTTTACGGCCATCTCTTTTAAAGACATACATGGTTGATATAATGTTTTCTGTATGGTGATTAGAAGAAGAAACACCAAACTAGAGAGTGGCAAAATAGTGGGAATTTAGCTGAATATATATTGAAGACGCGTTTTCATTAGAGAACGCGTCGCTTAAGAAAGAAAACCAAGGGGATCACAACGGACTTACTGAATAAAGCAAGTCCAAAAAGCGTAATTGACAATGTTCATATTGTGAGATTACTAATACCTCGAAAAAGTGTTTTGTGACCCACAATTGACCAATATAGGCGTGACGGAGCAAAGCATGTAGCGTGTCAGAGACGCGTTGCAGCAGATGTTTACAAAAGTTGTATTAACTGGTCTCCTGAAGCAAGCAAGGTGACATATCTGGCTGTTTAATTGAGATATCGGAGAAGTTACTAATCAACTTTACTTGAGAGCAGTACCATATACGAGTGCTCAAATAGATTTGATCCTAATTATAAAAACAATCAATGTATTTATGACTAGTCACACTGGAAAAAAAGTCATCAGCCAATAAACAGTCTTTGCTATAAAGTCACGTGCACCCGAAAAGGGTTTTCTAACCCTTTTTTGATTCCGTTTGCGGCGCAGTGTTGGCGCGCGAAGAATTGTCAAACTCAACTCTTACAAAATTGTATACCAAGATTGCAAAAAATTAAGGGCATCCTATATCTATAGATCTATATAAATCAAAAATGGCTAAGGTTTCACAAGGTAGGTCAGAATCACAACTATCAAGAGGCATTGTCATTAATTTATATATGAAATGAATTAAAGTGGACTTTATACATCTAATTTAGAACAAGTTGAAAAATTTATTGCATCGTCTGAAAATATATATGGCAATAATGAAATATTCAAAATCTTGTAATACCAGTGACTAATATATTTCTTATTAATAACCGTGTACTATGATTACTTGAAATTCACATTAAAGTTATTGCAAATGAGATGATGTGTTCGTATAGTGATAATTTTCAATATTTTTACACCAAATTTATGCATATACAAAACTCACTATAAAAATTCTTTTATTCATCATCATCAAGCTTGAAATATAAGTTGATTCAATTTGGATTAATATTTTATCAATCCGGAAGTAATAACAATTGAAATATGTATAAAGTCCTGATATTCATTTGACACTCTCAGATGCCTAAAACAAAAACGTTTAGACAACATATACTAACATTACATTTCGTATTTCTTTTTTAATTTAGACGTCTCTACTTCAAGATCTAAGGCTAGAAAGGCTTACTTCAATGCCCCATCTTCTGTTAGAAGAACCTTATTATCCGCTCCATTATCCAAATCTTTAAGAGCTGAATACAACATCAAGGCCTTACCAGTTAGAAAAGGTGATACCGTTACCATTGTCAGAGGTGCTAAGAAAGGTCAAGAAGCTGTCATTTCTTCTGTTTACAGATTAAAATTCGGTATTCAATTAGAAAACTTAAACAGAGAAAAATCTTCAGGTCAAACCATTCCATTATTAATTCACCCATCTAAGGTTTCAATTACCAAATTACACTTAGACAAGGACAGAAAAGATTTAATTGTCAGAAAGGGTGGTAAGGCTGAATAAATTAATTGTTGATTATATAGTTAAGTTCTCTTTCTCTCTTTTTAATTAATAATGTTACATATTTCTTCATAACCCTTCAAAATCGATAAATCATTCAATAAAATATTTTTGAAATCAATTAACTTGTAAATAATTATAAACGAAAAGAATGACAAAGTATTTAATATAGGTAGCTCAAACGTTTTATTTACGAGTAGCAAAACAGTAAACTGTTTTCCAACTAATAGTAATAACGGTATCATAATCCCAACCAAATCTTTCGTTTAACTTTTTGTAGAACAAATCTACAATCTCATTCTTATCATGATCAGGATGTTCTTCAATCCAATTATGATATGAACTGAAAGTCAAAACATAATTTAGGTAATCTCTAAATGTAACTTTTTTTTCAATAACCAGTTTATTTAACTTTGATGAACGTTCCTTAACACTTGGATCAAAATACTGAACAACAACATCTTTCCAATTTTCATCTTCTAAAATAATATCATTTAAATGTTTATATAAAGCACGTAATCTTGATCTACCAGGTTGCTGCCAATAAGGACCTAAAAGTGAATCTGTATCATAAACGATACGTTGACAAATTTCATCAGCCTCTGGTTCATTAACAAAAACTGGATCAACATATCCAAAATAAGCTAATGTTTTACCTGACGATAATAATTGGCTTGTTTGTTGAAGGAAGACATGAGGGTCCATCCAATGAATTGCTTCTGCTGAAATGATAATATCAAATTTAACGTTGGGTTTAATTGATTCAGTTAATTTTTCACCAGAACTTATAATATAATCAATGGAAATGTCTGATTCTTCACCCAAGACATTATCGACATTTCTTTTGGCCTTATCTAACATAACTTGAGAGATATCAGTTAAAATAACTTTAGATTTGACATATGGTATTAAGGGAATTGCTGCAGTACCTGGTCCAGCTCCCACATCTAATAACGAATCAAAAATTTTCTTATCATCAGTTGAAAGTTCATTATGTTTTTTATAATAGTCTAATAGTAATTCATAAAAGTCTGGAGGGTATTGTGGTCTGAATTGAGAATACTGTGATGAATTGAAATTTGATTGTGCAAAAGCTGACATTTTTGGTCAAATGTAAGAAATTCTACAAAATTAGTTTTTGGGGATAAACTGAACGTTATTTAAGGTACTTCGATAATTGTGGAGTCAATTGTTAATTCCCCTATTCAGGGAATCAAAATTGCGGAGACGTCATTCGATGTAAGCCGGACTTCGGAGAAGTAACGTTGTCCGTCACTTTTCAATTTTATGATAACCCTACAATCTCGTAAAATAGATATCTAATAGCTCGGAAAAGTAGAAGTATATTGAAATCAAACTAAAATATTAAAATTACAGAAGTTTAAAAGAGATATTACTTATGAAACATCGCCAATAAAATTATTAAGCAAAGTTACATAATTTTGTAGTATTGGCACACCGTATTAACGATAAAGCCTATAACTTATTGTTAATCCTTCTGTACTATCATCGTATAACGTACCATGGTCCTCATAAATGGTAATCTTTATTTTACAAAATGAATCGTATTAATCTAAAAATAAAAAACTTAAAAAACTTAACAAGAAATAATATGTATACAGATCATAAAATGCGCATTTAAAGTAGAAACATTAAGAAATTAAAAACGCCCAAGAAGAAAATTAAAAAGAAATATGAAATGGGAAACAGTGCAAGGTTTGTAATAAAGATGAGGCAATAAATTAAAGAGACTATAAAAAAACAGTGTAAAACAAACAATAGGATATGTAAAATATGACTAAAAAATAAAAGAGGAGAGAGAGAGAGAGAGAGAGGAGAAGAAGGAGAAGAAGGAGAGAGAGTTTAGAGAACGTTTAATTCACTAAAATGAAAAATAAAAACCAATAATAAAATGACTTAAAAAACTAACTACAAAATTAAAAAAGATAGAATCAAAAAAACACACATTAAAAAAATTAGAAAAAAACTAAAAAAGGTAAAAGAGTAAAATATGTAAAAGAGAAAAGAATCATTAAAAAAAGTGGAAGAATATCATGTAACAATATATACAAAGACTGTAACATTAAAAGACAAGCAAAATTAAGAGAAAAGATATATGAATGGAAAAATAATAATAATAATAGTAATAATAATAATAACAATAATAAGGTTAATGATAAAATAAGGAAATTTAAAAAAACCAAATGCAAAAAAATATGAGATCCCAAACAGAAATTTTAAAATACTGAGTCAGTACTACAGTGGAATAAACCCATCAACATATCAAAAATTCAATATAATGAAAGGAGCAATAAAAATGGGATAGAAAATAATAGAGACGACATGAAGCGTCATTTTTTGTAAAAAAAATTTTTGTTTGTTTGTGGGAAGGAAATTCTAATAATTTGATGGAGAAAAAATCATTTACAAGCTTAACTGTAATTTTTGTTGTTCTCTGGCCCATCTAGCTGTATCCTTTGTAGCTTGTGAAAATCTGGAATTAGATCTTGTTCTTTTGATAAAATCAGCAATCCATTGTTGTTGGTAAGCTTCCTTCATTCTACCATCACTGTAAATTTGAGCTAAATCTCCAATCATACCAACAGCAGATCTACAAACGGTATCACTTGAAGACATAACTGGATTTGAGTAAACAGATGTTAAGAAATCAAAGATTTGTGGTTGATATTGTAATAATGCGTCAGGTTGATCATGTAAACCAGCAATGATACCAACATAAGTATCTAAAACAGCTTCTTTAACGCTTAAAATGTAATCCTCAGTTTCAATTGAATTATCTTCAGGTTCTAAACGTTGAGCTTGTGCGCAAATACCCATGACAACATCTAAATATTGAATAAACTCTTGTCCAATAGAGGAAGCAATATCACCAAAGCAAGAAAGAATTAAAGGTCTTAATTCTCTTCTCATTGAACCATTTGACAAATTATTACCTAGTATAGCCATAAAACCTTGACAGTATGGAATAAATCCCTCAGCTAACGAATGACAGATATCAACAGCTAAGCCAATAGCAGATTCACAAACAGGAGATTCTGTATTCTCTAAAGCTTTGGTTAAGAATGGTAATAATGATGGCATATAAGCTTCGAAATTTCTTCCAATAGCAGTAGCAACAGAAGAAATGGCAATAAAGATATCTTCTTCAATAATTGAATTAGCATCCTGTAGTTGCAGTAGACTCAAGAACTTTTCCATTAACTCATTCGCCACGTTACCTTGAACTTCTTCGCCCAATCTTCTAATAACGTTTGTTAGTAGTGATAAGATATTTGCTTGAACTTCTTGTAATAGAGCCTTTTCTTCTCCACTGATCGAAGAAGATGATTGTTGGGAATACATAATAGTTTGTTCTAATCTCTGTAAACTAACTGTAGCGATAGAATTAACCGCATCACGATCACCATTTGAACTATACAAAACTAAAGCAGATAGTGCTTCGTAAGCTGATGTTCTAGCAGAATGCTCATTATCTCCTCTTTCAGTTATAGACAGAACTGCCGGAACAATTTTTTCATAATATGGAGAAACAACCGATGTGTCCTGACCTGCCGCATCCGTACAAAGTTGTTCAATTAAATTGATTAAAGTCCAACAACAATTAGTGGAGACTCTAGATGGATCTTGGAAACCCTGAACTAAAGCATTCATAATACTTGGTAAAGTATCTTTTGGATCAATTGCTTCGACGACTAAATCAGCAATTCTACCCAGACACCAAGAAACAGTTTCTTTAACTTGTAAACTTGGATCAGACATTAATACCAAAATTGGAGGTAATGCTTGTGAAATTAATGTTTTTAACTGGATTCTATCAGGCCCATCTAAAATGGAACCAAACGCCATAACTGCGGCTTCTTTATTTCTCCAATCACCAGAGGTTAGATTAGCTTCAACAAATTTTAGAGTTGGTTCAACAACATAAGATCCGGTATTTTGGGCAAATAGTTGTAAGCAAGCACCGGCAGCCATAGCCACAGACCAGTCATCGTCTTCAGGATCATCATTCTGTCTTGTTAATAACGTCAATAATGTTGGTAAAACATCTTGAATTGCAACCATTGCAAAGTTATACGAAATTAAATCATCCGTTGGTTCATTTAACTCTTCCCTTTGTAACTGAATTTCCAATTCTTCTTCACAAACGGTTGACCAAAATTCAACTGCCATACAAGCGACTTGATCATTCTGACTAGCCATACCAGTGACAGTTAAATTATATAGAGCCTTTTCCATGTAAATTCCCATATATGTGTAATATAAACTCATGATTCTTGCCAAGGCACCAAAAGCTAAAGCTTGTAATTCAGGATCAGAAGCAGTTGTAGCCTCGCAAACAACTTGCATAATATAGTTTCTTTCGCCTTCTCTCTCAAAGTTTGCAGAGATAAACTCTAATGAATTCACCAAGGCATTGATTGCAGTTTTTCTAACAATATCAGAAGGTTCTGAAGATTGGGCACCTTGAACAATAGCAATTAAAATACCATTAGCTTGGGAAGCAATTTGAGGGTCCGCTGGATCGGCAGTTTCACAAATATAACCAATTGTTAACAAAGATGCTCTTTTCACGTTTACAGGTTTTTCAGATTTAGTATTTTCAACAATAATACGAATCAATTGAGGCCATTCGCCTAAGGGTAATTCAATATCAGCAATTGCGGCGATTAGCTGGGCAGCTTGATTAGCCACTCTATCATCTTGAGTAACTAAGGCATTCAAACCAACCGTTTTAATTTCATCTCTTGCTTGTGAATCCACTTGCATCCATCTTTCAGCCAGCTGTTTCTTCTTGCCTGAATCCTTTGAAGTTAACTGATTTTTAAGGCCTAAACCAGCCAACATTCTAACTTCTGTTTTCTTGGAGTCATCACCTAAGACATGGATCATCATACCCATATAGGTGACCCAATTTTCTTCGGCAAGCTTATTGAGTTCTTGTTCGGCCTGCTGTCTGTCAGCAGGGTTCGGGTTCAAGATGGCGTTCTCTAATAGTGTACTGATATCCATGGCTTGTGGGTATATATGAGGTAAACTAGTTGGTGCTATCAGCAGAAGAAAAAATTAAAAGTCTATTATAGACAACCTTTGTTTATATAAAGAGTATTAGTGGCAATAACTCAGTCTGATCAACCAGAAGTGACCTGTAACTTTATGTCGTCTCAATATTTACTATATTTTTCTGCCAGAGAAGAAGGCAAAGAATTACCCGGCCGGCCGCGCCCTAAAACTGCGCCAGAGAAAGAGAAAGACGCCGCGAGACTCCACCGGGGAGCTCTCCAGGAGGACTGTCAGGGCCCCTGCCAAAGGCCCTGAACTGCTGGAGCCATTTGAATTGCTGTTGTTGTTGCTGTTCATCGTGTTCCGTAAACACTGTAGGGATGATATCTCCGCTTTCTAGAATATTGACAAAGTAAAACAACTCCCGGAATGACGAGTGCTCACTGTAGGGCAAGTTCACCACTTTGGCCAATGTGAACCCTTTACCATGATCTTTCTTATTGACTCTATCAAACTGAGATCCGATCATAGACCTTACAATCTCACCATCGTTGTCAAACCTAACAATCTCTTTTAAATCTTGAACAGGCTTAGCGTACTTAAATGACCATCCTGTTGGTACTAGTCCTACTATTGATTTAAAACTTGCTGAGTATTTCTTTAAATAAGTGATTAAATGCTCTTTATTCATATTTCTAATTGACAGTAGATGCACTTTGCATTGATGTGGGTTTTCGGTATCTATTAGGTCATCTAATCGCTTCCATTGAAGCATCCGAAGTGTATTGGCTTTAATTTGATCACAGTATACTTTAGTCTTTAAGGTTTCTGCCAATTCAATTGCAATTCGTTCTTTACCAATGACATAAGTCCCAACCACAATTAAAAATTCATTTACCGTACTGTTACTAAAATAATCAATAACTCGTCGTTGTGTTGTTTTATAAGTATCATATTTTTCTGAAAAATATTTACAAGTTTCATTAATTAAAACTTCTTGTCTTGGGAAATTATATTTAGGATCCAAATAAGTTGTGTCTAAATAAATTTTATTAAAGGGTTGATATGGTATTAAATCTTCAATCATTTGCTTATTGATTCTAAAATCTCCACAGTGTAAATATCTGACTCCACTAAGTATACATTCAATTATAAATATTCCACTACCAGGACAATGATTCCCATCAAAACATCTCACTTTTAAGTTTGTGTTAGGTATATCATATTCTTTATCATAATCTATTACCATCAACATATCTGGATTCAGTTTCATCTTAAATATTAACATATTTGCGGTGATTTTAGTAACTATAATTCTTTTACCTCTATTCCAACTTTTACATAGTCCTCCATAATGGTCCGAATGAAAATGTGTTAATATATAAGTTTCAATATCTTTGTGTTCTGCAAAGCAAAACGCATCGACTGCTATTATATCTTTCATGAATCGAAGTATTTTAAGTTCTGGTATTGGTCTTTTGGGTTTTATAGGTTTTATGGATTTCTTAACTAATGATGCAACCTCATCATCATTCTTGTTCGGTTTCTTGGATTTGTAAACTATTGGATTGGTATTTGGTTCAATTAAACATTGATTAGCATGAGAATCTCGCTCTGTTATTTCAAGATGCTTTAATGATGACTGACAAATCGGACACAATACTTCTTCAATTTCCTCAATTGAATCCTTATTAAGATTGATAGTATCCAATTTAAAAACTTTAACTGGAGTTTCAATATCATCAAATTCAATAACGTTTTCAACTTCTTTTAATCCATCCTTAGTTTCGTAATAGTCCTGAGCTTCTTCATTATCCTGAACAAACAAGGTCTCTTCCTTGACCATAGGCGATTGCTCATTCGAAGCACTACTTTCTCTAATATCTTTTGCGTCAATTTCCCTAGAACCCACTTTAAAACTAGCATCATCTTCAACGGTATCCAAGCTAAACGTGTCTTTAAAATCTACAACTTTCTCCCTTTCTTTCGGTTGAATAAAATCATTTTCCTCAGAATCACTAATCACATAAATAGAATCCTTAATTTCCTCGTATTCTTCTTTTGTTTTATAGAAATTCAATATTGATGACTGAGTCCTTTTATTACTAGAAGTAGTAATAATTGACTTTTGTTTTCGTTTGGTTCGTTTTGAAACAGACATTTTTTTTTTGTTTTAGTAGGTGTAATATTATATCGGTATACTCATTAGTGATAATGATTAACCTGGATTATAGGTTGAAAAGTTCTGATGGCAAAATCAATGACAAAAACATTGAGATCATGAGATCAAGTTAAATCCGCGTAAACTTTACAGAGTCTGTGAATTGAACTTATCAGTAAATATAAAATATTCCAGATTTAACTGCAACAAACTTAAAGAAATAATGGGACTCCTATCGATCATAAGGAAACAAAAACTTAAGGACAAAGAAATTAGAATATTAATGTTAGGATTGGATAATTCCGGTAAGACGACGATTGTTAAGTCAATTCAAAATAAATCAATTACTGAAATATCACCAACAATGGGATTTAATATTGAGTTGATTCAACATTTAAATTTTAACTTGAATATTTGGGATATTGGTGGTCAATCAAGTTTAAGATCATTCTGGTTTAATTATTTTGAAAAGACAGATTTTTTAATTTGGGTAATTGATTCTTCAAGTTTATTTAGATTGGAAGAATCATTCAAAGAATTTGAAAATATCTTTCAAGAAGATAGGTTGACAGGTTGTGGGTTGCTGGTGTTTATAAATAAAATTGATATGTTTGAATTATGTGATGAAGGTGGTGAGAATAGTTTAGAAGAATCGAGGACAAAGTTGAAAGATGATGTTATTAAGTTGTTGAAATTAAATGAATTGAAGAATCATGATTGGAATGTGGAGTGTTGTAGTGCATATACCAGAGAGGGTTTGAATGAGGGATTTGAATGGATAGTTAAAACTTACGAAAACAGGTATTATATATTCCAATGAATTTAATTATTTAATGTGGGAAATGACTATGAAAGACCTATATAAAAGTATACAAAAGAAAAGTGCCAATAGAAATATTATAAATGAATAACATCTATAGGTAATAGTGTGATGAGAAATGAATGAGAAATGCAGGGTAAATAATAATACTAATGAAGTATCGATGCAAAGAACAAAAAAAAAAAGAAAGAAAAAAAAGAACTAGAAAGTTCATAAACTATTTTCAATTTGATCGAAGTACCAAGAACAGCTATACATTAAATTAGTAAAATCTGAATTTGGATCACAAGAGCATTTATTTTTTTGTCTAATTTTTTCATCAGTTGGGCATTGAATATACGGAGCATGTTTATAACCAATATCGCCAAATCTTATAATTTGTCCTTTTTTCAAAAAAGCTGATAAGATCAATGATCTGACTGGAGCATCACCCCAACGTTCATAGAAAAATCCGTTTTTGGAGTCTAAATAATCAAAGATTTCATTATATTTTTTTGACCTCAAAAAATTTAAGTTACCAATTTCAAAATTAGTCCAAAAATGACAGTAATTATATTCATCCAAGACATCATTATATATAAACTTTGAGTAAGTTTGGTTATCTAAAAGTAGATCAAGTTGCCCAGTTTCTGATAGATAATCCTTAAAAGTTGAAAATAATGTAGGAACGGTCTTTGGATATTCGATTGTACTTAAAGTAAATCCATAAATATAATTTCCTTGTTCCATAGTTTTAAATATATCATAATCGATATCACAATACATTTTAACACCGGGTTCAACTCTCCAGTAATAGTCATAGTTTAATAGTAATTCATGTTTGTAAAAGAAACCGGATTCAAATCGACACATTTTTTTATAAGACAATGAATCAGCATAAGGATATGCCCCATTTGGATCATTCATTATTTTATCAATGCTATCATTCATTATATCAATATCAACAGAGTCTGGAATAGACCAATATTCAGTTGGAATTAAGCCAAATTTAGCAATACCGGAAACTGAATTATTAACTGACTCAATAAAAGCTGGGTCAAAAGATTTATCATTTAAAAACACCCAGTCATAATTGAATTTATTATTGAATCTATCTTCATAGTTTTGAATCGTTTCCAATAATGGATATAAATCTGAATTTCTACAAAGAACATAGAAAGTTGCATTAGCTTTTTCGTATGAATGGCCGACAGTTAAATATTCATTAGATGGATATTGAAGAGAAGTCTCAAGCACAGTATATTGTATTTCAACAGATGAGTCTTCATTTGAGTATTTTGCTTTCACAGCAGAGATGATCCATGGGAAAAAAGAGTTGTTTTGAAGTAATGACAGTAGTAGTAATCCGATCAGGCCAGTTGATATCAGTGAAAAATGGGTAATTTTCTTTTCACTGGGTTTGTTGGCGTTTCCCTCTTCTGTTAGCGTTTCCTCCATACTTGGAGATCAGAATCCTGAAAACACCAGAAAAGCATAGGTGATAACTATCAAAGGTTTAACGTCGGTCAGCTGGGCAGGATTTGGAGACACTGGCTAGCTAAGCATTCTGCAACTTAATCTAACGCCGGCTCGGCGAAATTTCAGGTGAGGAACAGAAGCTTTGGAAGCTGGTAGCAAGCAGGAACAAGAACATGAACAAGATCTGAGAGCCTGTCACTGAGAAGACTTGTATAGCTTCCATTTAAAAGCTTCATTTACTATATAGATTGCTGATCACAAAGAATCTTTTGTGTATGGATCAATTTCTCTGTGTCGTTTCTTTTGCCATAGTTAAGGCAGCCTACGTTCGCTGAACTCAAACAGGGATAAACTTTTATCATAGCCTCTTTATTTATTGAATGCACTCCTTTATATACGATCTATAGACTTCTATCGTATATATCCATGAATGATATCAATTACTTTTTTTCTATTTTTCTATTTTTCAGTTTTCAGTTTTTTTTTTTATAAAGCTATATGTGTTAAAAAGTAAATCAAAGTATTTTAGATGTTTATCAGATATCTTAATTATTAAAAATCTAACTAAACAAAAGTAAACCTTCCTAAATTTTGAAAATTAAAGTGATTTAGGCACATAAGCAAATAAATATTTTTTTTACAAAAATTGTAAAGGTATGGGAATTAATAAAACAAATTCATAAAGTTTAGAGAAAAATAAAATACATAGGAAAAAGCTGAAAAAAAATATCAAAGCAAAATCAATAAACTAAATTAAAACAAAATTAAAAAAAAAAAAACATTATTACAAAACTCCATTAGCACATTTACCGGAAATCATACCAGTAGTCGTCGGTTCAATATTTTTTATATTTGCTTTACCGATCTCATCTAGCCCAACCAATTCACTTCTAGAAGCAACCCTCACATTTACCCCATCATCAGCGTTTTTAAATTTATTAAGTATAACATTAGAGAACTCATTCAATAAATCTTGATCATAATTTGGCAATAATTTCAAAGTTTTTTTCATTTCTAAACCTAATAAATCGAAACTTTGACCAACCATATGATCTTTATCCTCCTCTATTAACCTGTGCTGTAACTGTTTCAAATCATTAGTGAGATTTATGATGAATTCACTCAAATCATTGTTTTCTTCTTTTGATTGAACGTTGGATGCACATTTTCTAGTAATTGAGGGTGATTGACTACTTAACACCCTGTGTTGGTTTAATCGATTTCTACCTGATTTCCTAGTTAATGATGGTGTTAACTTTTCGGTAGGAGAAACTTTTAGTGCACTCAATCTTGTTGTTAATGAGTTCTTTGGAGTTAGAGATGGGATTGTCTTCTGATTTAAAGTCATTATATCCTTTGCATTTTTCAAAGATGTCGACGGTGGTGATGACTTGGGTGATAATCCATATCCCAATGATTTTGGTGGCGGTGACGGCGATGATGGTGATCTTCCTAATACACCTCTAGAACTTGGAGATGGGGATGAGCTTGAGAGCGGCAAATCAGTATTTGCTTGAACTGTTACGTTGCTTTCCAGTCCGAACGGCGATTTTCTGCATCTTAATGATAATCCAGACCTTGGTGTAAATAATGGTGATGGTAATACTTTTCTAATAACTTTTGGGTGAGATGAAGTTGTTGCTTGCGGTAATTGTAGTAATGGGTCTACATCTATTGACGGAGATCTTAAATCTACTATCATTGAATCTGGATTTGACGGATCACGAATTGCCCAATTAAATATACACCCATCATGGCTTGCCGATATCAGATCACCGTTATCTAATAAAATTAAGGAAATGATAGCCTCTGAATGGGCCCAATTCGAACAAATTAACCTACCATCGGAATAATTAAACAATCTTATACATTTATCGGTCGATGCAGTGTAAATATACCCATTATAATATTTTAATTGATCAATTTGTAGTGACTCACCATTATTATTTAATAATTTTAAAATTTTAACTTGCTCAAAGGATTTCATATTAAATATCAATAATTTCTTATCATTCGTGGAGGCGATTAGTTCATTGTTTTCTTCAATAATATCAAATGTTAATGTTGAACTTTTTGTTAACAATATTTTTTCTTGATATAGTAATGGATCATCACCATCAATACTTGAATCAAATCTATGAATTGAAATAGTTCTATCCGCAGAAGAGGCAATCAATCTATTATCTTTGAACATTATCTTTACAACATTACCTTTATGAACTGATAAAGTTTGAAAAAGATCCCATACAAAAGAGGTTTCATTGTCAGTTTCATCTAATGTTGCACGCTTTATAAATATTTGAATAGTTCTATCTCTTGAGCAACTAGCCAAGAATTTAAAATCAAAAACCGAAAACAAAACAATATCATTGATACCTGATTCGTGAGCTTTCAATCTTTTAACTTCTTTAAAACCTTTAATTAATCTATCATTTCTATTTTCTTCAAAAAAGTAAATATTACCACATTTATCACCAGCTATTAAGCTCCCAGTATCATCATAGTCTACTGCAGTTAATCCGTTTTCAAGTGAATCTATTCCAGGTAATAATCTAACATCTAAAAATGGTTCAATTTCTTCCTCTGTTAATTTTTTAATAGAACCTCCTTTTGACCAAACCAAAATATTACTATTAAAACATCGTTTAACATTATTTAATTGGCTCATTAATGAATTTATTAAAGTTCTAGAACCACCTAATAAACCTGGATCGATTACTTTGATTTGCTCTTCTTGTAAATAGACTAATTCTGTAAAATTGCGTAATGACCTTAATGCCATTATACCGCATCTTCTAATTAATTTCGTTGGTGAGCTTGGGGTTGGTTTGATTTTATCAATTGAAGAAATATTTGCAGTTCTTATTGAATCAATCTGAATGGTTTCTAAAGAATTACTTGTTGCAAAAATTAATGATTGCCTATCATTATTTATCAAAAACTGATTAGTTGAATTAGGTAATTGATAAATCTTCTGCAAGATGATCGAATCTTCATTAATATTCATAGAAGCCAAATCACCTTGATCTGATAATACAAGGAGTTCATCAGAGTTAAATATTTGTATATCAATAAAGTTCGAATTTATAAAAGTCCTTAATAAAGCACTTTTGCCTTTTAATATCGTACTATTTGATCTTGTATTATCTTCCTTCCATATCTTAACATGCCTTAATCCAATCGTTATAATTTGATCATCATGCCAAATTAACTTATTAACAATGGAAGAACATTTATTACTGCCAACAAATGAAAATTTTTTATTATGAAATTTCCAAATGATTAAAAATCCATCATTAATTAAGCCTAATGAACATAACTTTTTTGAATCTTTTGAAAAACACAAGGAATTAATACCAAATTGATGTTCTTGAATTATATATATTGGCTTTATTGATGAATCAGAAGCTAATGAATAAATCAATATACGTGGCTGATAACCCACTTCACCAAGAGCCAGTAGCTTCATATCAGGCGATATAGCAATACAATTGATCGATCTAACTCTATTTGACAAAGCTGAAGAAGAACTTGATATACGAGAAGGTGAAGAAGAAGACAATATTGAAAATTCGTCTTTCCGAAGTCTTGAAGGAGAAAATCCATCTGTAGCTAAAACTTTTGCAGAAGTGGTACCAGTGGTGAATTCATCAGTTTGGGCAATTCCATTTCTTGTAATGACCTCAGGATCAGCATTAATAGGATAATCAAATCCATCGGTTGCAATTGTCGAAGCATCCTTTGAATAATCATGACAGCTCAGACTATTAATTCCATTGGGCGTTGAAGGTAACATACTATTAGCACAAAAAAACCTTTGCCATTTAATCATTAATTTATTATTAATATCTTTAGAATTCATTAGATCCGGACTTAATTTACAAACGACTACTCCAGCTGAAGCGGTATAGGCAATTAAGTCACCCATAGCTGCAAACTGTGAATTTTTCTCTGATGACGTGCCATAAATTTTGCGGATGGAAAGATCCAGTCCTATGGGCAGAGGCATAGTAACTTTAACCACCTTGTTGATGTGTTGATCTGACAGAGTTGTTTGTTTATGTTGATATAATTTTCACTGTTTTTGTTATTGTTCGCTATAATGAAATGATACAAGAAGAAGCCCAGTGGTGTTCGCTCGGGAGCGTAGAAGCCAGCTTCGAGAGTAGATAGTAATGGATGAGTTAACTGACATTAAGGAGATATGTGCTACGATAGCTGAAAAGGAGTACCAGAACCTTAGCCAGCGAGGACAGTCCACTAATATGGAGTTTACCTTTAAAAGAGCATACCGAAGTATTCAGTCATATCCAGGAATCATTCGTCATCCAAATCAATTAACTTACTTAAAATTTGTTGGTGATAAAGTTGTATCATTAGTCAGTCAAAAGCTGAAGGTGTATTGCTCTGAAAATGGTTTAGAGTATCCTTCTGATGAATTTAAAGATAAACCCTTAGGATTTGATAATGATAGTGACGACGAAGATCAACAGCCAAAACCAAAGAGAAGAAAAACGGCGAAATCAGCTGATAATTCACAAACAAAGAAAAGAAAGACGATAACAGCAACATCAAAAACAGCTACAAAGAAAAAGAAAGCATATATACCCAAAGTTAAATCAGGTGGGTATGCAATCATGTTAGTTTTATTAAAACACGATAAAAGATTAGAAGGGATGGTTAAAGAAGACATAATTAGATTGGGTATTAGATACTCGGATACTGGATTTACTCCAAATCCTTCAACTAATAGTTTTTATTCTGCTTGGAATTCAATGAAAACTTTAGAAAACAATGAATATGTTACTCATAGTGGTAGACCAACAAGATACTATTTAACAGAATCTGGAATTAATATTGCCAATCAAATGAGAAGAATTCATGATGAAATGGAAATTCAAGAGAGACAATTGAATACTAGTATACGATCGTCAGCTAATAATTCGTTAATAAGTAATATTCAAGTTAATTCGTCACCTCTACCAATTAGTGCTTTAAATAAAAGATTGTATTATGATGATATCGGATATGTAAATTGGGGGCCAGGATCATACACAATATTACCATTAATTGATAATAGAGAAGTCCGCTCAAAAAAAGATCGTACATTTTTTCAAGATACATTAAAGGAAAAAAACATTAATTGTTTGATAAAAGATTTACCAATTGGAGATGGTATTTGGGTTGCAAAGCACAAAAAAACAGGACAATTGGCAGTATTAGATTTTATTTACGAAAGAAAGAGACTTGATGATTTTGTTGCATCAATTAAAGATGGAAGGTTTAGAGAGCAAAAGTTAAGATTAAAAAGAAGTGGACTAAAAAGAATTTATTATATAATTGAAGAAAAAATGAGTAGTGATATATCAAGATTTGCTGATGCGTTACAAACTTGTATGTCGATGAATATAACATATTCAGATATTCATATAAAAAGAACCAAAGACGAAGACGATACGGTTCAGACTATTGTTAAGATGACAACAAGCATCAAGAAATATTATCAAGATAAATCATTAATAGTAATTGAGCCAACTAATTTAGAATCTCAATATGAATATTCGGAGGTACTGAATAAATTTCGATCAGAGTTCAAAGAGAAAAAATTTGAAAACGTTTATAACTATAATACATTTCATAATATATTAGGTAAAAGTAATATGATTAAAATTGGTGATATATTTTTACAGATGTTATTAAGTATTCATGGGATGTCAATGGATAAAGCAGTTTGTATTCGAGATCATTTTAAAACCCCTAGAAGATTAATTGAAGCATATAACAAGTATTCAGGAGACGTTAAAAATATGATGGTGGAAGCCACCAAGGCAGAAGTTGGATTACGGCAGATCAAGCCAGCCCTAAGTGTAAAAATAGCTGAGATATGGGCCCCACAATGAGTTTAGTCCTATCGGGTGGGCCAGCCAGTTACCGGCAAGTGAAAGCTATATGTGTTGGACCAGGAGGGAATTATGTCTCTATTTGAATTCCACTTGGCTTTGCGTTTCAGTTCCATTGGATAATGTCTGCCACCTCTTACTATGACTTCCCCTGTATTTGTCTATCTTAATGTTATCTTTCTTGCTTTTTGTGTTTCTCTCTTTTATTTCTCTTTACTATTCTTCTTCATCTTTTAATATCTGCAACGTTTAAAGAGTGTTTTGCTGTATTATGGGCTTGAAGCTTAGATCAACTAGAGCAAAGACAACCCTTTTTCTTGCTTTCATCTTTATTACACTTGTTTACTTCAGTTTTAGTATTCCATCAACACTTAACCCAAAGAAATGGAAATTATGTATCGAAGAATATGAATTTATTGCTAACGAGGATGCTTTACAAATTATTCCAGCTGAACCTTCATCATTTGATTCAATCCCTGATGATTTCAAACACAAAATAAATCCGAAAACTTTAATATAATAATGACAATAATTTAATTGATACCCATTAAGTGAGTATTTCCGGTAGAACATCCCTTTTAACGGAATCGAAATATATACCCTAAGAAATATTCATCATTATCAATAAGTTTTGAAGAATATACAGAGATTAATCCGTTATCAAGACTTGATAGAATCTAACAAGAGAGATTTTAGGAAATATGTAAAATTCTGATAGAATGAAAACCAAAATCGAATAATTATGGTAGAAAAAGTGGAATTAATGGACCTGGTTAGCCTGTATCGGATTAAACAGAGTTTACAAGAGAATGTTTAGTATTAGTATTTTTAAATTTCATTAGTTTGCAAGCGCCTGCTTTACTAAAGGCATCACATTTATATGGTTTTAAAAGTTTGCGAGTTAGTTTATATTGGTAATAGTAAATATAGTTGGTTGACTTTAAAATCTTTAGGTTCCTATTATATATGTGTAAATCTCAGTACCTGCTTAGCATGCCATCAGGTTTTTGAAATGATATTTTATAAACTTTTAATGCAAAACGTATCCTTTAGAAGATACAATTCCTTTTTACGACATTAAGAAATTATATGATTCAGAATTTCAATTTTTGTGTTTTCCATGGCCCCTTTTCCTTGTCTTGGCAGGAACGACATTTTCATTTTTTGTATACTTTGAACTTAATAATATATTTAGTATATTGAATCTACATCAACCTAAATGCGAAATCAAAGCCACCCCCTCCTATGAGTACAAAAAATCAGCCACTCACTATTACCCCGAGCTATCCAATATATCGGTGATAACCTATCTTAGCTTCGGCATCCACCTGTAGAGGTTTCCTACCCATTGGACACTTAGGTTGTAATAAGTAGTCGCCATTATATGAATAACAATGTTATATGTTGTTATCTGAACTACTGAATGCTTGGTTTTCTATCATCTATAGATTTATAGTTATTTAAGGTAATGTGGAAAATAATTTTTGGTAAGAGGAAGAAATCTTTTATTTTATTCGGTTTATCGACTTTTTTTATTTTATTTATTCTTTCTCACCGTAGTGTTGATATATTTACTTTACCTGATCAATTGAAATCTACTAAAGATTCAAATGGGTTTTTTAATAATGAAGAGGATTCAAAAGTTATTGTTGAGAATATAAGTCTGGCAGGGGAGTTAAAAGAAGAATCTGAAATAGACCTTACAAAAACTGATAATCTACTTAAAGCAACGATTGAACAAATGTTTAAAGTTTTGGAGTATGCAAACCCACACATAAACCCATTAAAGGATTATAATAATACAGAATTTCCAAATTTAAGTTGGTCAGGATATGATGAAACTATATTATCAAAAGATTATTTATCAAATTTCTTACAACTTTCAAAATTACAACTTTTAAAATTGACAGTTTCTCATGATTTAGCGATAAGCATGTTTCCCGAAACAGTACCCAAAGAATTATATAATGGAAATGGGATAGTTTATGTTGGTGGTGGATTTTTCAGCTGGTTGACTTTACTATCAGTTGAAATTTTAAGATTATTAGGATCTGAATTACCAGTTGAAGTTTTAATACCAACTATAGAAGAATATGAAATTGATTTATGTGATAATTTATTACCTAAATTAAATGCGAAATGTTTGATAATGGAGAATTTAATTGGTGAAAATTTATCAACATCAATTAAAGGTTATCAATATAAATCTATGGCAATTTTATTATCATCATTTGAAAATGTTTTATTGTTAGATGCAGATAATATCCCACTAAAATCCCCTGATAGTTTATTTACTTTGAAACCTTTTATTAGTAAAGGATTAATAATTTGGCCTGATTTTTGGAAACGCACAACTTCACCAACATTTTATGAAATTTCAAATATCACCTTATATGAAAAGCATAGGATTTCAAATGGATTTAAAGAATATGGACAATATTCAAGACCAAATTCTCCTATCAATGATGATATTTTTCCATTACATGAAACAAGAGGTTCAATACCCGATCCTTCGAGTGAATCGGGACAATTATTAGTTTCAAAATCAAAACATTTTCATACTTTGCAATTATCATTATATTATAATTACTATGGCCCTGATTATTATTATCCATTGTTAACTCAAGGTACAAATGGTCAAGGTGATAAAGAAACTTTTATAGCAGCTGCTCATGTTTTAAATAAACCTTATTATCAAATTAAAAAACAATTGAAAACATTCGGTAGGACTGCAGGAGGTGAATATCATGGATCTGCAATGGCACAAGTTAATCCAAACGAAGATTATAATTTATTTTTAAAGTATGAAGATAATGATGGTGATGTTGTTCATGAGAAAGCAAGTTTACAATTCTTACATTCCAATTCACCAAAACTAGATCCATGGATTTTGGCAAAAGTTAGTGTGATATATGATACGGAAACAAAAAGTAGAAGAAGGTTATATGGAGATGAGAATGCTATTGCCGAATTAGGTTTTGATGTTGAATTACAAGTTTGGCAAAAAATGAAATACTATGTTTGTGAGTTAGGTTCTAGTTTTGAATATTTCTCAAAACGTAAGATTTCAAATATGGAGCTGTGTAAAGAGATTAAAGAACAGTTGGAGTTTTTGGTATCTAGCAGTACGAATGTAGAACCACCAAAATAGAGTAATAAGTAGGATTCTCAAACAAAGGATAGACCAGGTGACACGAAGGCTCTTTAGATGAGAGGAAACCTCAATTGATGATTATGAAATTTGATAAAAATATTACTGTTAATGTATAGATGCATTCTTATATGCAATTTTTCCAAAATTAGATCATTTCTCTTTGAAACAAAATGTAATAATGGTACATGATTCAGAAAGAGACACAAGGACAAAATTATATGTATATAATATATATATGTAAATGAATGTTTTAATTTGAAATTATTAAAGTTTTAAAGTAGAATTGAAGGTTTGGAAAGCTAAAAAGTTATTAGTTTTAAATTTAGATATCATCTGAAGAGTTCTTAGTATATAATTCTAATTTACTTATGACATTAAAGCTCATTTGGATTTTCTTGATCTGAATTGGTAAAACAAAATTACATCCTGGCGATTTTAGAAACAAGATGAAGAGTTAGATTGCTTTAGTTTCGATAACTTTATTTTTATTTTTTGATATGTAGATTTGTATGGATTTCAATTATCTATGAAATTAGTGGCTCGGATTCTACAAATTTCAGTGATATCTAATGCCACGCCCTGACGATTACCAAACACGCTCACATTTTAATTAACGAAGTCACGACAGAAAACTTCAGGGTCCACATATCCCAACTAATTAACACAACTACTTTTTATCTTTTTGTACACTTAATTGGTAACACAATCATGGGATTAGCAAGAAAAAAGTCGCTAATCTTAGCATTATCACTATTGGTGGTAACATTTATATTATTCTTTAGATCATTTGATTCATCAATGTCTTCTACAATAAGTGAAGAGTCGTTGGTTTCTTCAACTCATATCTCAACTGATGATTTTGTTGATAGACCTGATATTAAACATTCCGAAAAAGGCGCAAAGGACATATTAGAAGAAAATGATAATAATGCTTTAGGCGACAAATTTGATTCGGATGATGGTGTAGCTGATGATAAGAAAGCGAAGGGCAAAGGGGTTTCCAAGGGTGATATATTTAAGACTTATGACGATAATGGTGATGATGACGACGATGATGAAGATGACGATGATGATGAAGAGAAGAAAGAAAAAGAAGGAGATGGCGCTGTTTTGTCTGGTTCTGTTGTTGACACAGATAAAGCAAAAGCGAAATTAAATGGAGACGATGAAGTTACAGCAGCCACTAAAGAAGACAATACAATAACAGATAATGGTAAAGCCAAAACAAAAGGATTGAAATTTACTAAAGTTGGAAATGATGAAGTGAATAAGGAAGATGAATTTTATGAATTAAGTGAAGATTCCAAATTTGGAGGCATGACCAAAGATACTAAGAAAGAAACTGGATTATACGATTCAAAAGAAGATAGTAAGTTGAATCCAGTGAAAGAAGATACAAAAAAGAAAGTCACTGATGATGAAGACGGATTTTATAATTCAGAGGAAGATGCTAAGTTAAAAGACAATAAGGCTTTGAAAAGTTCAGAAGATCTATTTGATCCTAAAGAGGATTCGAAATTAGCTAGCACTGATAAAAGCTCAAAAGCCAGTGTCGATGAAAAAGCAAAGTTGGATAAATCAAACTCTAAAGTGGGTTCTACAAGTAGTACAGGTTCCACTGGAGGCAAAGCATCAACTTCAGAAGATGACAAATCTGACTCACTATTTAGTTCAAAAGAAGACTCCAAATTGAAAGATAATACAGTTTCCAAATCATCAGACAGATTATTCGATCCTGCTGAAGATTCCAGATTGGAAGATAAGGAGGTTTCAAAAAACTTTGATTAAACTTTTATGGATTAAACTTCTTAATTACCATTGTAAACCAGTTGTTGATCGTCGCCGATTCCCAGAAAAATCCGACTTACGCGTAACTTTCGGGGCCACGTGACTCATTGGATTGCTCCGTTCCCATTTTATTTAAATAAATTTAAAATTCCGTAGATGTGTACGTTTTCAACCTGGAAGGCTGGTGCAAAAGATAAGGCATTTTCTTCCTTTTATTTAACAATTGTTCTTCTGTATTACATATGATATTTCAAAAGAGGTTAATATTGAAGTTTAAAAGGAAATCACATATTATTGTACCAATATGTCTTATTCTTTTAACATTTATTTATTTACGCCCAAAGTTGTTACATCCTGTGAATGATCCTGCATCTTCACCAGTTCATTTTGTTGATGTAACGAACGTTCATGACACAACAGATGAAACACATGTGAAAGCAAAAGATGGTGAAAATTTAAATGATTTCACTGAGTCGAACTCCGGAACTGATCAGGTTGTCAGTGGTGTTACTGAAGTAGAAGAAAAAGAAGGAGACGGAGAAGGAGAAGGAGAAGGGGACGGGAAAGGACAAGAAGTTAAGAAAACTAAATCCAAAGGAAAAGGTGGTATTAGACTTGATTCAGCAGGTACTAATTTTATACCTGCTTATAAGAACATGTCACCATTTAGAAATAAAAATACTGGTGATCCAAGAAAGGAAAGATTAAAAATGGCTGAATTACATCAATCAACATTTGGAAAATTATTTAAAATTTTGAATAATGCAAAACCCAATATTGATATATTAGATAGTTATTTGACCTCTGATAAAGTTAGAGAATTACGTTGGTCAAGTGATTCCAATTCTGTTTTATCAAAAGAATTTTTATCTAATTTTTTGAAAGTTTCATATGAGGAAATAGTGCAATTGAAAAAATCTCATGCCTATGTCGTTAGTAATTTAGATGATAATCCACCAGAAGGATTATATAAAGGTAATGGTATTGTTTATGTTGGAGGTGGAAAATTCACTTGGTTGTCTCTATTATCAATTAAAGTTTTAAGATCTTTAGGATCTACTTTACCCGTTGAAGTTCTAATCCCAACAGCTCACGATTATGAGGCACTTATATGTGAAGAAGTCTTTCCAACTTTAAATGCCACTTGCGTTTTATTAGATCAATTAATTGGTGATGATGTTGCTAAAAAGTTAAGTGGGCATCAATATAAATCTGCCGCTATTTTATTGTCATCATTTGAAAACGTTCTATTTTTAGATGCTGATAATATACCTTTGAAAGCTCCTGATTCACTTTTTAAAACAGAACCTTTTATTTCTAATGGTTTAATTCTTTGGCCAGACTTTTGGAGAAGAACAACATCACCTGCATTCTATGATATAGCTAAAATCAAGATCCATGAAGATCAACGGATTGCATTTGGTTGGAAAGAATATGGAAATGAATCTTATTCAAATGGCCCCGATAGTTTAGATTCACCATTACATGAATTATTAGGGGCATTACCAGATCCATCAAATCAATCTGGTCAAATATTAGTTTCAAAATCAAAGCATTTTAAAACAATGTCATTAGCATTATATTATAATTATTATGGACCTGATTATTACTATCCATTATTTTCACAAGGCCATGATGGGGAAGGTGACAAAGAAACTTATGCATTTGCTGCTTTTGTTTTGAATAATCCATTTTATCAAGTTAAAAAGTTCATCACATCAGTTGGTAGACATACTTCAAATGGTTATCAAGGTTATGCTATTTTACAAAGTGATCCATACGAAGATTATCAATTATTTTTAAAATATCAAGATCAAGAATGGGATGGTATTGAAAAACCTAATCAATTATTTTTACATTCAAACTACCCTATATTAGATCCTTGGCATTTAAGGCATTCTCATATTATAAATCATGAAACAGGTGAAAGAAGTAGACTATATAACTATCCTAATCCAGATTTGAAATTTGACTTTGAATTGGAGATTTATAAAATCATGAAATATTATGTTTGTGAATTAGATGTTATGTTTAAATACTATGTTGGCACTGTTAGTAATGAAGAATTATGCGAGGAGATTAACCTACAGCTAGAGTTTTTGAATTCAACAACAAATGATAAAGTTGAATTATCTTAATCAGTTTATATATTTATTTTATTATACTATTTGTATTAATTATTTGCCTTTTCTAGACATTTTTTCTTTGAATATTTCTCTTTAACAGTACATTTAACAATTTTAAGAATCGTAACTTAGAGGCTAGTTCATAAATGACAAAAATACAGCATTGTCAAGCACTTCCGCTCCTTGAATTTGTGAAATGCCAGTGAACTGTTCCAATGGTCCAAAGATGAAATCTCAATTTTTTTTTTTTTTTTTGGGGAGGGCTCACATATCAGAGGGGAAGAGACACGACTATTTAACAAAAGCCCACTTTCCACTAGAAACGTGTCCCAGTAAACAACGACCATGGGACTTAAGTTCAGGACGAGAAGAAAGCACACTCTCTTAGCAGCATCTATCTTGATAATATTCCTCATACTCTACTACCGATCTTTCAATACGTCAATATTGTCTCAGGAAGAATCATTAATTTCATCAACTCATATTATAACAAATGACGATAAACAGGAGATTAAACATTCTGAAAAGCCAGCTAAAGAAATACTAGAAGAAAATAATAAAAATACATTAAATGTTAAACCTGCTTTAGCTGGTGTTGGTACTTCATTTAATAGCCTGATTGGTACTGGTGTGGATGATGCGAAATCAGAAGACAAAAAAGGTAAGAAGAAGGGTGTACCAACGGAAGATATATATAAGGAGTTCAGAAATGGTGGAGATGTTCCTGCTGGTTTGGATATAGACAAAATGAAGGAGAATTTGATCGATGATGAAGTCAATGTTGATGTTTCTAGTACAGACACAAGTATTAAAGCAGTTGTCAAAGAAACTGGATTAACAGAAGACTCTAAATTACATCCAACTGAACACTCGAATGGTGATATAGCCTTAGCCGATCCCGTCGAAAATTTGAAAGAAGATTCTAAACTTATACAAGATGGAGAAACCCATGGTTCTTCAGTCTCCAAAAACTCTCCACCATCTCTGAAGAGGACTTTCCTTGATATTTTTGAAATTTTAATTAATGCTAAACCTAATGTCAGTAGATTGGATAATTATGCAAGAAATGAAAAAATATTTCATCCAGGTTGGGATGTGATTGATGAGCCAACTTTATCAAAAGAATATCTTTCAAGTTTCTTAAAAGTTTCAGGTGAAGAACTATCATCAATGAAAGCCTCCCATCAATTTGTTATTGAAAAGTTAAGTGACCTGCCACCTACAGACTTGTATAAAGGTAATGGTGTTGTTTATGTGGGTGGTGGTAAATACAGTTGGTTATCTTTAATCTCGATCAAGAATTTGAGAGCGTTAGGTTCAAATATTCCTGTTGAAGTGTTAATTCCAAAAACAGAAGAATACGAAAAGAATTACTGTGAAAGGATATTCCCTAGCTTAAATGCAAAATGTATTCTCCTACCCGATTTAATTGGTGAAGAAGTTGCAAACACTTTTAAAGGTTATCAATATAAAGTTCTTGCACTTTTATTATCGTCGTTTGAAAACATTTTATTATTAGATGCTGACAACTTGCCATTAAAAGTACCAGATCCATTGTTTACTTCTGAACCATTCATTTCTAATCAGTTAGTTGTGTGGCCAGATTTCTGGAAAAGAACAACATCTCCAGCATTCTATGATATTGCTAAAATCGATATTGATGAAACTGATAGGGTTGCATTTGGTTGGAAGGAATATGGTGAAAACTGGCAACTCAATGCTCCTGAAAATGGTGAAGTTCCACTACATCATTTAAGAGGCGCAATTCCTGATCCATCAAGTGAATCAGGCCAATTATTAATTTCAAAGAAAACGCATTTCAAAACATTGGCTTTAGCATTGTATTATAACACCTACGGCCCGGATTATTATTATCCATTATTAACACAAGGAGCAGATGGTGAAGGGGATAAAGAAACTTTTATTGCGGCTGCTCATGTTTTAAATAAACCATTCTATCAAGTTAAAAAATTCACAAGAAGTATGGGAAGATTTGTGAATGGTGAATATTTTGGTGAAGCTATGGCACAAAGTGATCCAATTGAAGATTATAACTTAATGTTGGAATATGAAGGTAAAGATGGAAGAAATATTGATGAAAGACCAACTTATTCATTCTTACATGCTAATTATCCAAAAATGGATCCTTGGGCATTGAAACAAAATGGTGTAACATATAATCCGGATTCAAATGAAAGGTTAAGACTTTATGATGATAATGTTGTTAAAGATTTAAAATTTGATGTTGAATTACAAGCTTGGAGATCAATGAAATTATATGTTTGTGATTTAGCGATGTCATTTAAATGCTTTGAAGACAAAGGTGTGGCAAGAACTGAATTATGTACTGAAATTAAAGAACAATTAAATTTTTTAATTTCGACAAGTCCGAATACTGAACTACCACGATGGCAAATTTATGATTAGTATACTATATTTTTTTATATTTTTTTTTTTTTTTTTTGGAATAATTTATTTCATATCTATCTAATTCTTAGACTTTACTTGTTTTATTTGACTCTTTTTCTAGTTTGGTTAGTTTCTTCTAAATTGCTTTAGTTTCAAAAAAAAAAAGAAAAAAAAAGGAGGGAAAAGCCATGCTTTTGATCGATTTACTAGTATAAAAAAACGGACTATTTGTATAAAAGAAAAGAAACAAAAATATAATGCAGAATACTATAAGATCGTATCATCATAAAAATCCAGTAATAGCCTGATAAACAGCTTCATCATCCTCAATAGCATACCAATGGCCAACACCTATTAACAGTTCAACTTTAACATTTTTCAAATTATTTACAATTAACTCAGCACCATTTTCCCAAGGGCAAGTGGTATCGTCATCGCCTTGAATGATTAATACAGGAACATCAATCTTATTATACCAATTAAATAACTCTTCATTGTTAAATTGATAACCAGCTTGTTCAATAATTTTACAATTGCTTAAATAACCATCAACTGATGATCCTAAGATAAGTTCACGTATAAAACTTTTTTTAAATAAATTAGTTTTAGAGCCAGTTGCATTAAATGGAATATTATTTGATAAATCATCTAAATTTTTAATATTTGATAACGAATTAAATCTAATTTTAAAAAAATCACTCAATTTTTCATTTGGATGAACTGGACCCATTGTTATAATTTTCAATAAATTTAAATTAAATTTTGTTTTTTTATCAATTAATAAAGTTGAACCTTTATTATTAAAATGTGATGCAATGTAATTAACAATTAAACCGCCCATCGAATGGCCAACCAATATAATTGGTTGATCATTGAGGTTATTACTATATGCAATTTCAAGTGTATCTAATGCCATTGATTCTAAGGTACCGAATTCATAAGTTGAATTAGATGGAGATCTTGCAGCTCCAAAATTATCAAAGATTATACAGTTGTAATTTTTTGATAATCTTGATGCTATTGAATAATAAAAATTTTGTGATGATCCTAATCCATGAATAAATATTATTGTGGGGTTGATTACCGATAATGATGATGATGATGAGCAAGTAAATTTAGTGTAGTGAAGTTTCTTGAATAATGATCTACCAGATGTAATTGACATAATGCTCTAGTGTAATTTTTCCTAACATTCTTTAATTTACTCTTGTTAAGTTCTTTAAAAGGGGAAGATTAAAGAAAATATATATATTTAGAGGAGCGGATATCTGCCCCGCCCTTTGTGTTGGAGATCAAGATCGGGCAGATATCCGAGATGTATTTAAATATTTTAATCAATGCTATTTTTTTTTTTTTGTTTTGTTTTTATGATGATGGTTAGTTAAGTTAGTAAATTCCATCATGTCAACTACAATTTACTCCAAAGGTATTCCAGAAAAAATTCTTCCAAAATTAAAAGAATTTATAAAAGGATTCTATTTACAATCTGATACTCCACCACCACTGAAACCATCCATTATAGATCCATATTTAAATTATTTAACTCCATCTGCAACTTTAATAATGGGATCAAATAAATTTGAAGGAGTCAATGGTATTACTACATTAAGACAAAATATGTGGACTAAAGTTATAAAGAGACATCATGTTGTTAAAAATGTTTCTTATCTTAATGATTCAACTTATTTAATTAATGGTTATGTTGATTATACTTTAATAAATGGAAAAGAATTAACTACTGATTGGGCTGCTCTAATTTATTTTGATGAAATTGAAAATGATTCAATGAAGATGCAATTTTATCAAGTTTATCTTGATTCAACTCCAATGATTAATGCTTTGAAGTCATAACTCATAATAAATACAAATTAATTTATAACCTAAGTATATACGGGATTTTATTAAGAAAAAATTTGAAAAAAAAAAAAAGGTAAAACATAATCATAAACAAAATAAAACTATTTATCAGATAAGAAAACAACACCAGGTAATTCTTTACCTTCTAATAATTCTAATGAAGCACCACCACCAGTTGAAACGTGAGATAATTTATCAGCACCACCGAATTTCTTGGCAACAGTAGCAGTATCACCACCACCAATAATAACAGTATTACCAGCTTGAGCGGATTCAACACAAGCATCTAACATTGATTTAGTACCAGTTGCAAAAGCTGGGAATTCAAAGACACCTGGAGGACCATTCCAAACAATTGTTTTAGCTTCTTTAATTGCATTTCTAAATAATTCATTTGATTTCTTACCACCATCTAAACCTTGTAAATGAGCTGGAATACCTTCTTCTAAAGTAGCATAACCAACTGTAGCATCAGGAGAGAATTTATCAGCAGTGACAAAATCAACTGGTAAGACGATTTTAACATTATTTTTCTTTGCCTTTTCAATTAATTTTGGAACAATCTTTGAACCAGCTTCATCAAATAATGATTGACCAATTTCAGCATTATATAAAACCTTGTTGAAGGTGAAAGCCATACCACCACCAATGATTAAGATATCAACTTTATCTAATAAGTTATCAATTAATTGAATCTTATCAGAAACTTTAGCACCACCTAAAATAGCTAAGAATGGTCTAACTGGGTTTTCTAAAGCCTTTGAGAAATATTCTAATTCTTTAGCCATTAAGAAACCAGCAGCTCTTTGAGGTAAGTCGAAACCAACCATTGAAGAGTGAGCTCTATGAGCAGTACCAAAGGCATCATTAATGTAAACATCAGCTAATGAAGTTAATTGTTTTCTGAATTTAGCAACATCTTCTTTTGAAGCTTTAACTTTACCTTCAGCGGTTTTCTTTGAACCTTCTTCTTCAATATGATATCTCAAGTTTTCTAATAAAACAACGGAACCTGGTTTAGCGTTATTAACAGCAGTTTCAACTTGTGGTCCAACACAATCACTTAAAAATTCAACTGGTTGATTTAATAAAGATTGTAATTCTAAAGCAACTGGCTTCAAACTGTATTTTGGATTGGCTTCACCATTTGGTCTACCTAGATGAGAAGCTAAGATAACAACTTTTGGAGATTGACCTAAAACATACTTAATTGTTGGTAAAGCAGCAACAATTCTTTGATTGTTGGTAATTTTGGTTCCATCTAATGGGACATTGAAGTCAACTCTAATGAAGACTCTTTTACCGGTGACGTTAAGATCTTTGACTGATAGTTTGTTTGATAAAGACATTGTGTTGTTTGTGTGTATGATGGGGGTAAAAAAAAAATATATATATTCAATTGATGTAAGTTGAGGTGGGAAACTTGGAGTTCTTATAGCGGACAATCGCAAATCAGTTCTCCGGGGAAACGATCAGGCAAAGTTCGAAATCACCAGAGCGAAACATAGAGAGAAAGAGAAATATCCAGAAAGGTAAAAAAAAAAAAAAGAACCGGCAGACACCCGAAAGCTGCGCCACACGCGTGCGCCATTACTGCGCCACTGTGCAGCCGCACAATCAAATCCGGAAATTCAACCGCCCGAAAGCTGCGCCATTTCCAGGCAGCACACCAGCCACACACACAATAAAATTAAAAAAAAACCCTCTCCACTTTGCCACGTTGTTACCCTCCCCCATTCCCCCTTCCCCCTCTAACCCGCTATATATAAACCTCGTCATTCGCACTCGTCTCTTTCCGCCCCGTCTTTGATTCTGTTCCCCTCTCCTAACGCAAAAAAATCACGGCCACTGAGACTACACGCGCCCCGGTGAGGCCCGCCCCCGCGCGGTGCCCAGGACCCCGGAGCTGGTCTCTGTTTTTCTCACTGTGGCCGGAGATCGACTTCCACGCGGCCCGTCTTGGGTGCGGCGGCGCGGCGGGCCAGCCTTTGTGCGGCTCAATTCGCGTTGCCGCAAGGACGAACCGGACAATTTATTTTACTCCACTTTTTTCTTGATTTTTAAATTTTTAAATTTTTTATAATATAACTTGATTGTAATGTAGTTCAATTTTTTAAATTCTATTATTCAATCAAACAATTAAACAATTAATCAATTAATTAATTAATCATGATTAAATCTGTTAATCTACTTGGTAAAAGAACATTTCCACGTTATGTTGCCAACCCAAATTCTTTCTTTAGAAATTTAATTTGGCCAACTTTTCCAAAAAATATCTTGATTATTAAAAAACCAAATCAATTTCAAACTACAAATGCAATGATTAAATTTATAAAACATGTTCAATCGAATTATCCAGATTGTAATCTAATTGTACAAGATTCAGTTATTAATGAAATTAAAGAATTACCAAAAATTAATTTATTTACTGGTTCTGATAATGAAATTTCTCAAAAGACTGATTTAATTGTAACTTTAGGTGGTGATGGTACAATTTTAAAAGCTGTTTCAATATTTTCAAATTTAATTGTACCTCCAATCTTATCGTTTTCTTTAGGTACCTTAGGTTTCTTATTACCATTTAAATTTAATGATTTTAAAATTGCTTTTAAAAATGTTTATAATAATAATTCAAAAATCTTAAAACGTGAAAGATTAGAATGTTTTGTTGTTAAAAATTCTTCAAATAATGTATCAAAAGATAATTTATCATTATCCGAAGATGATAAATTATCATTTAATACTACAAATGATAATATCAATAATACTTCCAATAACAATTCTACTACTACTACTACTACTACTACTAAAACTGTCTCACCTAGATCAAATGATATCTTTTCATTAGCTGATAGATCAATAACAGATCCAACTAATGATGATATTGATAATGTTTATAAATCAACAAATATAACTTCAAATAAAATCATTCATTCATTAAATGATATAGTTTTACATAGAGGTTCATTACCATCATTAATAAATTTAGATATTTATATAAATAATAATTTCTTAACAAGAACAACAGGTGATGGTGCAATATTTGCAACTCCAACTGGTTCAACTGCATATTCATTATCATCAGGTGGTTCAATTGTACATCCTGTAGTTCAATGTATTTTATTAACTCCAATTTGTCCAAGATCTTTATCATTTAGACCTTTAATTTTACCAATTAATTCTCACATTATAATTAAAATTAAAGAAAAAAAAGGTGGTTTAATTAATCAAAATATTAAACTATCAATTGATGGTATACCATTATTAAAATTATTTCATAATGATGAAATTCATATATTAAGTGAATTTAATTCAAAAAATAAAGATTTAGATTTAATTGATAAAGATAGAGATGATACTGGAATTTGGTGTATTGCAAATACAAATTCAGATTGGGTTAATGGATTGAATTCATTATTAGGTTTTAATTCAGGTTTTAAGAGTTTGAATAGTGAAAAGGAAGAAAAGGATGAAAGTTCATGAAATTGTTTTAATGATATTTTTTTATTTTTTTTTTATTTAATATATTATATATATTATTTCATATTAGTACTATTTTAGTATAAATAAATATATTTTAGGAATTTTGTGTTTTTCCTTTTTCCTTTTTCTTTCTTTCTGTTTTTTTTTTTTTTTTTACTATAAAAATAAAAATAAAAATACACTTATAAAATTACAATTTTTATTTTGTTGTTTCTTTAGATATTTCATTAATTTCTTTCATCGTTTCTTTATTTTTAACCTCAATAGCTTCTTTCCCTTCATCACCATTTAATTCTTTATTTAATTCACCTAATAAATCTTCTGCTTCCTTTTCATAATCTCTTTTTAAATCAATTGAATTATTTTTAATTTTTAATTTATCTTCATCTTTATCATAAAATTCATTATCATTGGTAATAATTTCATCTCTTGCCTTTTGTGACCCACCTTTTGTATCAATTGATTCTTTTAAATCTTCATCTAAATCTTCATCAAATTCTCTAATATCATTTGGTATATCATGCATTTGAACTGATGGAGCAAATTTTGTATTTTCTAAATTTTGAAAAATTTTTGTTAAAATTCTATCTAAATATTCAGATGAATTTGCATTATGCATATTTGATGGTCTAACGTCTAATTTATAATCTGGTCCATAATATTCATAATAATCATTGAATGGTAATTCTGATTCTAATAAAGTTTCTGTTAATAATCCTGTTTCAAATGCCCAAGTTCTTGCAACATTTCTCATCGTATATCCTCCACCTCCAACAACCATCATTGGAACATTAAAAGATTTAACATATGAAACACAATTTGCATGACCTTTCATTGATAAATTAAAACATCCTAATTTATCACCAGATAATGAATCTCCACCACATTGTAAAACAATTGCTGACGGTTGATACCAATCCATAATTCTTTTAATAACTGGTTCAAATATCGATTTATATGTTGCATCATCAATTCCATCTCTTAATGGTACATTAACCGAATGATATTTTCCTTTACCAATTCCAATATCTCTT
Source organism: Ambrosiozyma angophorae (assembly GCA_030567475.1). Taxonomy (NCBI): domain Eukaryota; kingdom Fungi; phylum Ascomycota; class Pichiomycetes; order Pichiales; family Pichiaceae; genus Ambrosiozyma; species Ambrosiozyma angophorae. The sequence continues at coordinate 29,050 of JAJLSH010000066.1, read as the reverse complement.
AATTCCCCTGTACCTGGGAAAAATTCACCATATTTATGAAATGAACATGTCATAACTCTATCAGTTGTATAAAATGCTTCTTCAACTCCATCTCCATGATGAACATCTGTATCAATATATAAAACTCTTGGATGATATCTTAATAATTCAATTATACCTAAAACAATATCATTAACATAACAAAACCCACTTGATTCGGATTTTTTTGCATGATGTAACCCACCTGCATAATTAATTGCAATATCACATTTACCTCTATTTAATCTGGCTGCACCTTCCATTGATCCACCACCTGAAATTGATGAAAATTCAAAAAATCCATCAAAAACTGGACAATCTTCACCAACATTAAATTTTAATTGTTCTTTTGAAAATAATTCTAAATTATCTGGTGTAACTCTTGATATAAAATCAATATATTCATCATTATGAAATTGACACATTTCTTGTCTTGTTGCAGGTTTTGCTCTATATATTTCAACATTCTTATATAATCCATATGCCATTATTAATGAATGAGTCATTCTTATTCTATGTGGTTTCATTGGATGCGATGGTCCATAGGCATAATTACCAATATCAGTATCATAAAAATATGCAATACCTATATATATATATATTTATGTTTGTTAGTAAAGTAATAATAAATAATATAATATGATTATTTCCAAATTAAAAGGATAAATGATAACTTACGTTTTCTCTTTGTTGGTGAAACTTTTAAATCATCAAATGGTAATAATTCAAACACCATTGTTGTATGTATTTGATTAAAGGATAACTTGAAGATAATCAGTGTATAAAGTGATATTTATTTAGATAATAAAGTTCACTTTTAATAAGGTGCGCGTCAGGGTAACTTATTAACTAGATGATGATATATATTCTACTTATAAATTATTTATCTATACAAATCGACTATCATTAAACATATAATTTAAAGCATCTTGTTGTATTTGCTTCTGATGATTACGGTAGTTTAATAATTCATTTGATAACCGTTGTTGTAATTGATTTTGTTCCTGAAATTCTTTATTTATAACTTCATTGATTTCAAATACTATTCCATCATTAATTAAATACAAATCATTTAAAGGTTTTTTGGAAATTGGTAATATCCATTCTTTTATTGATTTACCCATTATAGAATAAAAATTTTTTTTATAACCTAAATCAAATATATTTTTAATTAAATTTGAATTTTGATTTTTTTTATATCTTTGATATTCATATAATTCTATTGTCGTTTTATTTTTTAAAACTTGATAAATTGTAAACATTGAAAATATTGTAATACATAATAAAAATACGTTACCAACAAAAAAAACAAATAGAACATGTAAACTAAAATATTGAAAATATTCATCATTACCATCATCACTATCATCATTATCATTATAAAATATTTGATATAATGCAATTCCACTAATTGAAACAATAAATATTAGATAAATTTCACAATAAATTAAAAATTGTAAAAAATATTTATGATTTTTGAATCCAATACATGTTGGAAACCATGGACAATGATGATCCATTTTTAATATGCACTTATTACAACTTGAACAATGATGACATCTATCAGGTTTCCAAACTTTACATTTATTACAAAATCTAAATTTCCCATTATTTTTAACCATAATTGAATTATCAATTAAAACTTTTGGTGGTACTATTTCATCACCTTCTGAATAGTTTATTTCATTTAATATTGGAAAATCTTTTGGTGATCCCGGTCCAATCATTATAATTAAATAATAAAATATTAGACATGATATCATCAATATACTTGTTATTAAAATTAATAAATTTGTGAAAAATGACGAATGTATATATAAATTATTTGGTATTAATAGAACTTTAAATAATACACTATAATAAGACCAAATGAAAAGACTGCTTGTTATTGCTTTAGGAATAGTAGATATTATGGCAAAGCAAGTATAATGTAATGTCATTTTAAATGTCTATTTGTTTTAGTTGTTTTGTGTTCTTTCTTTATTTGTTTTGTATATTGGTCGTTTGCTTTTAAGTCCAACAAAAAGAATAAAGACGCGATTTCTTTATGACAGTTTTTTGATATTATTATCAAGTCTATATATATATTCTATTGAAATTGTTAATTAAAAATTATGTAAAAGATTCTATTAGAAATATCTAAATATCAAGAAAGAGTATTAATTAATAAGTGAAAGAATGAAAAAAAGTACTGAAAAAAAGATAGAAACAAACAAAGAAAAAAAAAGAAACGAAAGAAAAAAAGTTACATAGCAAAGACAAGTGTTCTAAACCTTTAAAAGAAAAAGCAAAACGGAGACAAATAATAATAATATAAAGCCTTTAAGCTTCCATATCTTCTTTATATTCAACTTCAAGTTCGTCTTTTCTCATGATATAATTTCTTTTAGCCCTAGCATACCAATAAATAACTGAATATAAAATAACACCAACAGTAGCACAAGATGCATAATTCATTGATTCTCTTTCGGCAGGCATATAGAATGGGAAAGAAAAGAAAACTAAACAAAATAATGCCCAACATATTGTGACAATATTTGCAATATACCCAGCTTTACCCAACCAGAATGGACCTCTTTTAATTTGTCTCTTTTTCATTAATAAGAAAACAGTTGGAATAGCATACGATAAAACCAAAAATGTAATACAACCAGTGACTAAAGCATTATATGCTGTTGTTGAACCTAAGTAAATACATAAGATTGCAGCAACTAAAACCGATGAAAATATATGGGCATTTAGGGGAACTCCAGTTTTCTTATCAACTTTTGACCAATATCTTGATCCTAAAATACCATTATCTCTTGCAAATGACCAACATAATCTTTGTTGCCATGTATGACATTGAATATTACAACCAAATAATGATAATAAAACCATAAATCCTAAAAATATGGCACCACCTTTATTTTGTAAAACTTGATAATAAATATCTAAAATTGGGAATCCTGAATTTGATGCTAAAATTGAATTAATATCTTTAATACAAAAGAAAACAGCAATGACATAAGTGAATGATGTAACAAATCCAATTGCGACTGTTGACATGATTGATTGTGGAATAACTTTTTCAGGTGATAAAACTTCTTCGGCCATATGAGTTGCAGAATCTAAACAAGAAAATGACCAAGCTGGATTAATTAAACCAGTGATAAAAGCAATACCGGCACTTGACCAACCAGTTTGATTATCAAAATCAACAAACACAAATGAAGGCTTTTGAAATTCACCTTTTGAACAAGATAAAACGGTGATCATAATAACCAACCAAGATAAGATTGAACAATATAAGGCACTTGATGCAATATATGGTAACCATCCTTGATAACAATTAAATATAAAAGTAACCCAATGCATAGCTTCAGCAGCAACAAAAATGTGCCAACTTTTAGCAACATAATCAGGATGAGTTAATGCCCACATAGAAGTAGCCATAGTACCTAAAGAAATAGCCATCGATGCAACAGTGAAAACAGATCCAACCCAAGCTAATTGTCCACATAAATATGACCAAAATGGAGCATGGTTTCTAGGTGCTAAAACTTTTGTCCAAACATATTGACCTCCAGCATTTGGGATAGCAGATGTTAATTCAGATAAAGTAATTGCAACACCAACGGAAACACAGGCAACAATAATAATACCATAAACAACAGTGATACAACCACCAACTGAAATACCTGAAACCAATGAGGCGGAAATACCACACCAACTATTAGTTAAACCAAACCCAACACCTAAGATTGACCAAAATGTAAATTTCTTCTTTAGTGTATTTTGACCACCGATTTCAGTTGTACCTTTTGAAGAATACGAAGAAGCTGTATTTATATCTTCTTGTTCAGTTTTTTCGTTTCTTTCAGACATCCTTCTTCAAATGGCTTCTTTTTTTTTTTTTTTTTGTGGTACAGTCTATTAGAAAACTAAGCTCAAGTCGAACAGTGTAGTATTTAAAGAAAAAAGTTTTTTTTCATTTAATTTGTTGGGAATTAATACATGCCGTATGCTTAATGTGCACGAGACATTTTTTCTAGGCATTTCCTCAGGCATGTGAACTACCCTTTCAAACTTGACTCCAAACACAACGTCTAAGGTACTAGTTAACACCATCTATACCTATCCATCTATCCATACCCCTTATACACATATAACTGGTAGCCGTTAGTATTAAGGGTCCTTGTAAAGTTCCTCGATCATAGAACCTCCGGTGATGGAAACTCGGTCTCCTATCTGCTATTACTCGATTAGTCCGTAAAAAAATTTTCTTCCCCGATCCAAGCCGTTGATTGGCCGGAAAGACAAGCGACATTTACACCACGATGTCTTTGAGTTTAACATCAACCTGGTTGTAAAGCTAACCACTTTGGATCTAACAAGGCATATGGAAATAGTGGGGGGTTTGTTTACATGTGTTGAAGTATCCCATTAGGAGGTTCACTTAAGCATGTATAGATTCAATAGATTATCTAGAGGGGACACCATGGAATGGAATGGCTATCCTAAAAAGGCATAATCTTTCGTCAGACAAGTCGTGTAATGTCCAAAGCCGCAGAGTGATAACTACTTAAGCAGAGCCGCAAACCTGTTTTGGGAAGTGTATTCCGTGCCACGACGTCATGGCAAAAAAAGCCCGTTAACAGTGAAAAGAATAAATTAAACATTTTGAAGAAAAAAAAAACGTACTTTTTTTGCTTTTTTGCTTCCGAGAATTTTTTGTAGAATTATCAAATTTATTAACATTATTAAAATTATTAAGCCAGTAAAGACGTATATAAATCTCTGGCTTACTGTGTTTTTTTTTTTTTTTTTGTGCAGCTGTGAAATGTAAAATAATAAACTGTAATTGTTGTTGAGGCCAAGTTTATCATTGTTGAAAAGACCTAAAAATTATTATAGAATAAATTCATATGATTTAATTTAGGATTATATCCATTATATACATACCGTGAAGTCATCGATCCTGATACAAATGGACCCTGTAGACGATATGAAAAAGGGGTCCGTTCGCTTGTAGTGATAGCGAGAGCGTTCGTTTGAATAGTGCTTTGTCAATTCAATTTGGTTTAATTTTTTAGATTGTTTGGTTGATTGTTTGTTTGTTGAACTTAAATAATAGCTCATAAGTTTATGGAAAGTTTTTCTTTTGTTTTTTTTCAAACTGATGATGATAATTATTATGTTATATATATATATATATATTACTTTTAAATGAATTGATAGATGATACAAGTTTTTTTATAAACTTTTATGATCAATGATTCAATTATCTCTAACTTCAAAAAAAAAAAAAAATATTATTGGTTTTATCAAAGAAAATTAAATCTAACTTGAACAAATCAATAACTATAATTATTGTTGAAAATGGTTCAATCCATTTATTTGGGAGATTACATCGCATTTTACTGCGCCACAAACACCCTTAATTTATCCGGTCTTTTGCTATCATCACCATCCCGCAAATACAACATTTAAATCTATAGCTTTCTGAGACGCCTTGTAAAGCCCTATCACAGGCACTATAAGTCAATATTAATTAACATGACTGATAATTCTTACTTTACTAGCCAACCCTCTGTTAATCCTCCCCCGTCGTTTCCTCTGCCTAATATAAATGGAAGGGTTCAACAAGTTCAACAAGTTCAACAGGTTCAACACCAACAACATCAAACTCAGGCAGAATACATGAACTCAGTTCGCCGGAATAACAGTGTGAATATTTCTCCTCTGAACTCTCAACCTCAATCTCCTTTAAGTAGAGAATCATTGAACCAACAGGACCCTTTAACACGCACTATATCAGATTCGGAATCTTCATCAATATCATCGATTACTCAATCAATTCAACAACCAACGAGTAAACCTTCAGCTCCTAGTACACCCGGAAATTTTGCACATCCTTTATATAGAAAGAGAACTTTCTCAACAGATTCATCAATCATAAATAAACTATATCCAGATGAATTAAATAGACGTGGATCATTTTTTAAACCTGGTCATTTAGGTGAAAATAGAAGAAATATGTTGAATAAAATGAATAAGTCTCCATTTCACTCAAGACGATCGATATCTTCAAAACATTCAGGAGCGTCAATAACTTCAAAAAATTCAAATGAGACCTTAGAAGCTGATGAAATGCAAGATCAACTTGCTCCGTTGGGTATGCCCCAAAAGACTCCCTCCACTTCGGAAGGTACAAATAGTGATTCTACAAATAGAGATAATACTTCAAATAAACGTTTACCAACTTCTTCGATTTTGTCTAGTCCTGCTTTGTTACGTACAGACTTACCAATCAGTATGAAGGTAATAATTGATTCAAGACCAAGTGATATGGTTCATGATATGAAAGGCTTTGATGGTAAGCAATATGCTGATTTTTGGATATTGAAAGCAGAAGAAGCTCGGACTTTTCAAGAATGGGATAAATTTGAATGGCAAAGACAAAATAGAATTTTTGAATATTTTTTGATTTTAAAGAGAATTAGATATAACGTTAGAAGAATGGTTTATCATTATGGTGTTGAATTTAAAAAAGCTAAAGGTTTAACTACTGAACAACCAAAGGATTATGAAATAACTTTTGGGCAATTAAAATCATTTTCAGATTATTTAGATATTCTGGTTGTTGGGAAATTGAAACCTGCTTTCGATAATAATTTCTTTGTTAATGATAAATATGTACTTGAAATTTCAAAGAAATGGTTTGTTAAATTGGAAAGAGATTATGGTTACTTATCGAGAGCGATGGTTTATTTGGCTAGACTATCAGCCAATGAACATATGAGAGACTGGATTGAACAAGTTGAACAGACAGATAAAATGGCAATGAATAATCATTATGCAGCGGGTGCAAGAGAATTATTTGTTTCTTATTTTTTGAAATTTTTAACAACTTTAGGTTTAGTGGTCTTTGATTTAAAGAAACTGTATGCTAAAATCAATGATCAAACGTTAATCCATATATCACAACAATTATATGAAGCCGTTACTAGAGTCAATAAGATAAGTGATTATACTTCCAATTTGGATACAAAAATTAGTTTAAATGATAAAATGATCTGTAAGAATTATTTATATTTGGAAATGATTGATTTGTTTAATAAAGATAGAAAAGTGAGAGTTACCGTTGATATTAAAATGGAAGGACAAGTTGGATATGAGCAAGCCACGATGGCATTATTTGATAATTATTTCTTACCACTACTAACTAAAAAGAAAAATAAAACTACTGTTTATACATTAAATAAACCACCGGTACCATTGCAATATCTAACCTACGAAGTCACAGATGTTAATGAATATGTTAAACATTTAACTGTAACGGATTTAGGTAACTTACAAGTATTACATTTCAAATATGATGATGAAGATTCACCCCAGTTGTTCAAACATTTTGTTTCTGACCTTGAGAAATATAAATTAAGCTTACTCCAAAAATTAAGTAGTGAATATTATTTCAAGGTGATAAATTGCACCACATTTTATCTGAGATCATCCAGTATTCCGCAATGTTCATTTCCTATGGAACCATTTCCTGATAAATGCAATCTAGTTTACAACGCGATCGAACAATGCCGATACAAACCAAATTCACAGGGTATCCCACCAAGCATTGAAACTGAAGTTTTGAGTATTGAATACTTTAAATTCGAAGGTAATACTCTTTTCACAGTTGGTACAGCTAGTGGACTTTATGTTGGTGGGTTTGATAATCCAGTATCATGGAAAAAGGTTTGTTCATTTACATCAATTACTAAGATAAGAATTGTTGATAATGAAGTGCTGTATTTACAATCCCTGAAAAGATTATATTCAATTCAAATTAGTAAACTTTGCAAAGGTTATTTTTCAAGAAATTCTATATGTGATTCTCATTTTTCTACAGTTTTGGAAAAGATCCACGGTTTTGAAATTGGAAGTCAAAAAATTATAAATCCAGGACACTATACAACGGGGTTATATTTATTCGTTTGGAAGAAAAAATCAATTAAGTATGCAAAGATTACAAAAAATAGACACTTCCAATATGCTGATATGTCTGCTACATTTCCTGTAAGAAATGTTCAATTATTATTAGATGGATTTGTTATCAGTCATATCAATGAAAATAACCCAATTTTTTATTTATCTGACTTAAAGGATATGGCTAATACTCCATTACCTCATTTAGATGAAGATAAAGATTTAAAAAATAGATTAAGAGATGAAGTACCAATTGCCGTTTTTAAATACGGGTTGCAACCCCTTGATAGTGATTCGTCAGACCATGATTACGTTTTAATTTATTCCAAATATTGTGTTTTTGCTAATTTTGCTAGTGAATATGGATATTATAAAAAGTCTCGTAACGAGATTTTAAGATTTGGATTTCAAATTACTGACGCCACATTTGATGACTTGGATGGCTCCTTAGTATTAATTGGTAATGAAAATATGGAGATTTGGAAGATTTCAACTGATAGACAAGTAAAATCTGAATTAGTTTGTTGTTGTACCGGCCGTAAGGTTAGATTCTTAAACAAGACTCCAGGTAAAGTCATATTGAATTTTGTTTATAATGGCTCGGAAATATTTGGTGGTGAAGGTAACGAGGTGATTCTCCATTTAAGACCTGTTAAGAACTAATAGACTTTTGTTTTGTATATTTTGTATTTTTATAGTCGGCCTACATGGTACTTATTGAAAGTTTGCTGGGAGCAACATTCGATAAGCAAGAATTATTTTTTTTTTTTCATTTGGGAACCCCTTATTAGTTAGTACATTTTCCGAAACAGTTCAATTATAAAAAAGAACGACTGTATATTGAATATTAATATTAATTATTAAACATACAAGACTATGAATATATAAAAATTTGAGAAGGCCAAAAAAACGGCAAATTGCCCACATTTTAATCACTATCCAGTAGAGTGAATTAAGCTATAACACAACCGATAGCAGAAGTTTGCTGGGCATAATGAGAGATAATGTTGTTATCAGCATTGTCAGAAGAAGAGGTTTGAGATGCAGAAGAAGTAGCTTTAGTGTTCATTTTTATAAGATTTGTTTGATGATGGCGAAAATGAATTCAAATGACCTCTGAAATCGTGGAACATTGATATCTATTTAAGTGATTCCGTTAATCTTAGGGGGTTAACTGATATGGTTATTCAGACCTCTAAAGTATCACTGATGTGTCTAAAATGGGTAATCATGTAGAATTGTTTGATTGAACGCCAAGCCAGTGGTTTTGTTTCCAATTCCATGTCGTTCGAGAATTCTGTTGAACCTCCAATACTACCCTTTTGGTAAATCACAATGAAGTTTGAAATTATTCAGTCTCCAAGTGAATTAATACTCCTGAGACCGTATTTAATAAGTTAAAGTTAGAACTTGCTTACTAAATTAAATATTTTTTAGACAGAGAAAATATAACAGACTTGTACAGATTACACCACCAGCAGGAATACATAAACAGGTATTTTCGATTAACAACTTTTTATACATCGAAAAAGCCTCTTAGACTTTTGGTGATGCCATTTTCTGTTGATCAAAATACTTCAAGAATATTATCCTTGTTGTAAAAGTACTGAGCTATGCCGTATCTTAAATATCAGATATTGTTGGAGTATTGTCTTGAATAGTTACAATTGTACAAAAGTATCGCTTGTTAGGCGCATCTCTGCACTCTTGGTGGGTTCTGATAAAACAGAAGAACCCCTCATGGAGACTGATTGTCTTTGTTACTGTCCCATTTATATTTCAAGTCTGCAAAGGCAGTTGGTATCCAGATGCCAGTGAAACCATCAGTAATATTAAGCGTTCTTTATAAATAATAATTAAGCAATAACAATATCTAAAATAGACTACCCCAAAGATTATACCGTAGCAGAAACCGATTTTTGTTGATACCACTGTCGTTTACCGTGGGGAAGCTCCCTCCCGCGGAGATATCCTCCCGTATCCGCGGAAGGATTCGCGCGACCGAGTCACTTTGCACAGCCTGCGTTGGAGTATAAATATATTTCATTTTTCTTAAATTTTTTCACTCCCGTTTAAACTATTGTTCCTTTTTAATTTGGCAATCCAAAGCCCATATTAAAATGTCCTACTTAGATTACACCAAAGCTGTTGAAATATTAGCTTCTTACGAAGAAAACGATGGTTTATCTGTCCAACAATTAATGGATTCAAAAGTTAACGGTGGTTTAACTTATAATGATTTCTTAGTTTTACCAGGTAAAGTTGATTTCCCTGCTTCTGTTGTTGATTTAGAAACTAAGCTTACTAAAAAAATCACATTAAAGGCACCTTTTGTCTCATCTCCTATGGACACTGTTACAGAAGCTAGAATGGCCATTCACATGGCTTTACTTGGTGGTATTGGTGTTTTACACCATAACTGTACCGCAGAAGAACAAGCTGAAATGGTTAGAACAGTTAAGAAGTATGAAAATGGTTTTATTAATGACCCTGTCGTTGTCTCTCCAACTGTCACTGTTGGTGAAGTTAAAGCTTTAGGTGAACAATTAGGTTTCACTTCTTTTCCAGTTACAGGTATGTTTTTTTAATTACTAATCATGTTTAAAACTAAAAGAAATAATCTCAAATGATGATTAAACAATTATTTATTAACTTTCGTTCTACCGATTGTGATCAAACGATCTTGTGGAGAAATTTCAACCTGATATTACTATTATTTGTTTCTTTTTTAAACTCCTTTTTTTCACCTCATCCCTTGGTTTAACTATTACTAACACACTATTCTTTTTTCTAGAAACTGGTAAGGTTGGCGGTAAACTTTTAGGTATTGTTACCTCCAGAGACATTCAATTCCATGAAACTGACTCTGATTTGATTTCCAGTGTTATGACTACTGATTTGGTTTCTGCTAAATCCGGTATTTCTCTAACTGACGGTAACCAAATCTTGAGAGCCTCCAAAAAGGGTAAACTTCCAATTGTTGATGATAATGGTAATTTAAAGGCTATGTTATCAAGAAAAGATTTACAAAAGAATGAAGATTATCCTTTAGCTTCAAAGTCTTTCCAATCCAAGCAGTTGTTATGTGGTGCAGCCATTGGTACCTTAGATGCTGATAAAGAAAGATTAGAAAAATTAGTTGCTGCCGGTTTAGATGTTGTTGTCATTGATTCTTCTCAAGGTAACTCAGTTTTCCAAATTAATTTGATCACCTGGATTAAAGAAAGATTCCAGGATTTACAAGTCATTGCAGGTAATGTTGTTACAAGAGAACAAGCTGCAAGATTAATCGCTGCTGGTGCCGACGGTTTAAGAATTGGTATGGGTTCCGGTTCTATTTGTATCACTCAAGAAGTTATGGCTTGTGGTAGACCACAAGGTACTGCTGTTTACAACGTTACCGAATTTGCAAATAGATTTGGTGTTCCATGTATTGCTGATGGTGGTATCCAAAATATTGGTCACATAACCAAGGCTATTGCTTTAGGTGCTTCTTGTTGTATGATGGGAGGTATGTTGGCTGGTACAGCTGAAGCTCCAGGTGAATACTTTTACAGAGATGGTAAGAGATTAAAGACTTACAGAGGTATGGGATCAATTGATGCTATGCAACAAACTTCAACTAATGCTAATGCCTCAACTTCAAGATACTTTTCTGAAGGTGATAAAGTTTTAGTTGCTCAAGGTGTTTCAGGTTCCGTTTTAGATAAAGGTTCAATAACTAAATTCATTCCTTATATCTACAATGGTTTACAACATTCTTGTCAAGATATTGGTGTTAGATCTTTAACCGAATTAAAAGATAACGTTAATGCCGGTATCGTCAGATTCGAATTAAGAACTCCTTCCGCTCAATTAGAAGGTGGTGTTCATAACTTATTCTCTTACGAAAAGAGATTACACAATTAAATAAATTAGCTTACATATTTATTCTTGTCTTACCATCCCTCCATCCACTCGTTTCCTTATATGATTATATACACTCCAAAACTGTTATCTTTTCTGGTGTTATTATTTTATTTGTTTTTGTGTTAAAGTTTATATAATTGTTAAATTAATCTAATTTTGTGGTAATTTATTAATAATAATTTTGTATGTATTGACGAAACAACATATTTGTGATGAAGTATTTAAAAAATAAAAAGTAACAAAAAAAGTGATATTAAAATGAATTGGACAAGAGAGTGTGTATAAGCAAAGACTAAACAATTCCGCTAACTTTCTTAGCCAGGTAATAACTGATAAAGGAAAAAAGACCCATACAACATATGATACCCCAAAACCACACTAAATTATCTTCATCTTGGCCAGGAACCATACAATTCATACCCCATAACCCAGTAACGACATTCAATGGTAACACAATCGTACCTAAAATAGTAATCTTACCTAGAATATCATTCATATCATTATTAACTTTGGTCATATCAATATTTATCTGAGCTAAATAATTAGAATGAGATCTAGCTAATAATTTTTCATAATGGTTTAAAGATTGAACCATAGTAACTATATGATCTTGAATATCTCCTAAGTACATTCCAATTTCCGATCTTGGGGCAACCTCCCATTGTTCATTACATCTTTTTGAAAATCCCTTAATGACATCAGCTTTTGATCCTAATAATCTTAACAACGACATTACCCGTTTACGACAATCGCCAATTCTTCTTAGCATATCACCTTTTCTTTTCCAACTTAGAATGCTTGTTGTTTTTGATGAATCATTTGAACTTGACGAATTTGATGAATTAATTGATAATTTATCTGGCCCCAATATAGTTGAATTTCTTCTCTGAATTTTAAACCAAACTTTTTCATCTCCATCTCCATCACTTTCATCATCCGATTCATCTTCCGAATCTGAACCACCACTTTGCATTCTCAATATTGAATCTTCAATGGCATTAACTTCTTCTTCAATACTTTCAATTAATGGGGCATACGCATCGGTTATATCATCAATTAATGCATAAGCTATCCAATCTGCTGTAACGTTTAAATAATCTCTTAGTAATCTTGCTCTTCTTCTAACATTTCCTGGATGAGGGGTTGGTTTTGAATGGAATGTTATAATTCCAGATCTAAACACGATCATATACATATTCAATGCTTGTAATTCGTTCTTCTTATTTTTTAGAACCGCCCGAGAAGATATTGAAGCATTTGACTTTCTATTTGAAACAAAGGAGCCTGTTTCTGAATTTGAACTTGGATGCTCTTTTTTGGATAGCTTCTGCATTAATTTACTAAACCATGGAGTATTTGCCTTAAGTTCTTCTTGGTGTTGTAGTTGTTGTTGCTGATTTATCTTTTCTAGAAGCTTCTTACGATTAGTACGTTCTTGAACAACGTCAAATGACGTGAAACAAACAAGATAATAATCTCTAAATAACTCAACCTTCTCTCTTGATTCACCTAAGAAAATATCTTCTGTGGTTAATGGATGAATACCAAATGTCTTTGATATAACTTTAATTTCTTCTTCAGAAGGGTTTACAACATCTAACCAAAATGGTTCAGTATCATTAAGATTGGTAAGATTCGTTGAAGAATCAGTTATAACTGAACCAGGTCCAACTGACGAAATTCCAGGATGAATCAGCTTCTGTTGTTGTTGTTGTTGTTTTAAATTAATGCTTGACGGGGTAGTATGCATTGACAAAGGAAATAACGAATCCTTAAGTTCATCGTCACCACTTCTATCTCGAGTGGAATAAAATGATGGGTCAAACAAATCTTGAAATGAATATTTACCATCTTCAATTAATCCCGAAATATTGGGTGCATGAATTGTCTCTTCTAAGTTTTCTCTAAAATATGTAAATCTCATATTTTCAAACCTTTCCTTTTTTAAATTTAACTCAAATCCTGGATCCCATGGCGCTGTTTTAGTTGGTCTTAATCTTCCATCAATCAGATTGACATCTTCTTCCATTGGAACTAATAGTGGAGTTTCTTCTCTAGCTGACTCAACAGTTGTAGCACCAGATTCAACCTTTGATATTAACGGATATTGAAATTCAACACCACTAGCAGCTTCACTTGACACTTCATTTAATAATCCAGATGCCTCACTAATTCTTCTTGCGTCGTCTATTTCTTCTTGTGCAAATTCTAGCAATACTTGAATATCAGGCCAAACTTTTCTCTTACCGGTATCATCTAAACTTTCAACTGGAAAGCAAACATCGTCTAATGATGAGGCTTCTGATGATCTTCTGGATGAAGGATTCGATGATCCGTAAATTTCATTATCTTCGTCGTCACTTAAATTGAGCGAAGACTCATTTGATGCACCTGAAACTACTGAATATCGTCCATGATATTTTCCAGCAGTTTTAACCGGTGTTGAATAACTGTTATTGGTTGGTCGTTTAGTATCTGGATTTTTAGTTGCTGTATTATCAACATCATAAGGATTTTCAGACGAATAAGTCAATTGCTTAGCAGATGATTTTGGTATTCCATTATTTACAAGGTTTGATTTTTGAGCGGTAGGAGCGGATTGGGTTGAATAATAGTTCTTTTTAGATGAATTTTTCTTGGACATATCAGTTAACGTGTTAGCGCTTGGTGAAGTTGATGTGGATGAAGTTGATGTGGGTTGTTCTGAAACTGATGGGACGGAGTACGAGGCTGAAATAACATTTTGTAATCGAGATTTAGACTTTGGTTTTCTTTGATTGGCTGCAGAAGGCATTCTTAAATTAGAACCTTTATAATCTCTTGGTAAGGATTTAGATGATTCGATACCTCTAGTTTTTGTTTTTACTCTTGGACTTGATGAAGACTTTCCATATTTTCTGTAATCCTTGAAATGACTGTTATTTGTCTCCAAAGAATATTCAGATTCGTTATGTAACATACCCAAAGCATCAAATTCTTCTTCTTTAGGCGAGTGTGATAACGCAGTAACCGAATTTGAAGATTTTGTTGAAGAATGACTTTCTTGCCTATGATGTTTGTGTTGTGAATTTTGTGAAGATGTACTATTATCATTGGTTGCTATTGGGGTTGGAAATGGAACCGGAGCATCTGAGTACAATCCTGCTGGAGATGATTCTCTCTTTGAAGGGTGGCCTGTCATTTTTGATATGATGTAAAATCCAGAGAAGGGGTCCTAGATCCTTGCTTTCCGATAGTAGTTTTTGATGGATGGGAGTTTATTAAAGAGAATAAGTGCGTACAACTGAACTTCAAGTAAAATTTATGAGCAGAATGAGTACTCCGGTGTAGTTGGACCCGTTGATATTGTTTCTTGTGCTGTAGAAGTAATGAAGAACTTGGTTGTAGGAACTTTGACTGTGATTTCTATGGTTCAGTGATTACGCAACGCGGCGCAGCGGCGGTTGCGGCTGCACTTTCCGAAAGGGGTCGACAGTATTCGGACTTGGGCCGTTTGACTGGTGGCTAATGGGTATGCTACGGATCAAACGATCACCGAAAGAATCAGCTTGCCAGGTGAATTAGTGATTTTCTGTATGTTTGATTCTGCATGGAACATTTGTTCGGAAGTTGATGATCTGGGCTATTTCGGAGTACATAAACTTCAAAGGTAAAAAACATTCGGGTTCCAGATTTATTAGTGCTGATATTGTTGTTCGAAATAAGAAGGCTGCTGGATTTAATTGCAATTACCATGCAGGTATGACCTTTAAACTCATTTTCTTAATGCTTAGAGAACGTTCTGTAACTTAAAACCAGTGACAGGTATTTCATATTTATATGAAGATTATATGCCATCTTTTAGTAGAAGCTTTGGACTATCAACCCTATTCATTTTTACTGTAATTTTGAGTGGCATCTTGTTATAAAATGAAGCAATGACATTTTCCGTCTTCGGTGATAAATGGTGGTCTATGTAAAATAGTAGGTTATGGCGACAAATTTGAATACAATCTATACACCAATATTCGTTTGTCCAGTTCACACCCTTCTCAATTTCAAGAGCAACAACATGGATTGCAATCAATTAATGAAACACTTCAGCAGCTAGAGAATGTGATGTTACAAAATTCTCTGGGTAATAATTATAATTTAGGTGATGTTATTACCTTTTAGAATGTTCCATAGAATCATTCGGTTATCTCAAAATACACATTCAGCGGTATGTACTTATAAGCAAATTTCTTGTCTTTCAATTCACCATTGCATTGTCAAATATCTTGCGAACAAATATTTATCTGGAGTTTATTTACACTAGAGAGAATCAAATTTCTTTTAAGATTAGAGACATGATTTTAAATATGGTATACAGTGATGCATTTTTAGTTGACACATTAAGCGACAATATTGGATTATGGACTCTGACTAAACTTTGAGTGCAGCTTGGGGAATTCGAATTCCTTGAGAAAAGAATAAATCTATAGCAATTAAGATTCTACAGGCATAATTTTTGTTTCCCGTAGGCTCATAAAGTAGATGCTGGCAGACTCTAATTTGACTTTTCACGAATTAACGGTAATTATCTTTTTCACTTTCTACACTTTTAAATTCAATAATTTTACCATTTTTTATTGCTAAAAGGTTAAAATATATTTTATTGTTCAATAAGTACATCATATAGATAATTCAACAAAAGAGACGATATATAGGTAAAGTTGTAAACATGAAATCACGATTAACAAAACAATTAAATAAAAATAAAAACTGAATTCAACATTATAAAAGATTTAATGGTAAAGCAAAGTCAACAAGAGAAAGTTACTTAAGCAATAACACAACCGATAGCAGAAGTTTGTTGCGCATAATGTGAGATAATGTTGTAGTCAGCATTGTCAGAAGAAGAGGTTTGAGTTGTAGAAGAGGCAGCTTTGGTGTTCATTTTGATTTAATTGTTGGATAGTATTGGAAACTGAATTTAACTTATTATGTGATACCTGGGTAATATTGCCACCTATTTATATTCTTTTTTTGACCGATCAGTTATACTGTTTAGTTTCCTTGAGTAAGTTAAAATGTGACATTGAAATGTCCCAAACTGGAAATTAGCTACCTGATGTTTGAGTTCTCCGTCTCAATAGCACTACTCACAATCAAATCTCACTAACATCGATTAAAACCACAATTCGGTAAAAAATCAAGATTTGTTTCATTGGTAAAATGGCGTCTTTAGATCGCTCTCATTAAGCCTAATTTGGGTAACTGAATGCCATTTTAGGAGTGGCGGTTTTTGATTAGAGTAGCCAACCTACTGCGGTATTTAATGTACATTGTTTAGAGTCTACCTACCTCCGATACATGAGTGATGTAATAGATTAATCTTTTTTGGGGTTTTTACTGATGCTGTAAGGAGAGTCTTCAATTTACAAAGAATGTCGTTAGGAAATTTTATCAACGGATAAGAGCTTGCCTGGCTCCCGTTCATGTTTACTTTAGACAATAACTAATACATTATAAAAGTACCTAAATAGAAAGAAGAAAGAAGTAAGAAATTGCATATATAGTAATGATTACCAAATATAGTAAATTAAGCTATGACATGGCCAAGGGTAGAATTTTGTCGGGCATTCTGAGAGACAATGTTGTTGCCAGCATTGCCATCGTTACCAGAATAAGTTTGAGAGACAGAAGCGATAGCTTTAGCTTTCATTTTTGTAGGGTTTATTTGGGGATGTCCAAAGTAAAGTTAACTAATTCTTGAAATCATCGAATATTGGTATCTCTTTGCGTTATTCCAGTAATATGAGTGACTTAACTGATAATGTTATTCAGACCTCTAAACTATCATTGATGTGTCTAAAATGGGTAATCATGTAGAATTGTTTGATTGAACGCCAAGCCAGTGGTTTTGTTTCCAATTCCATGTAGTTCGAAAATTCTGTTGAACCTCCAATACTACCATTTTGGTAAATCACAATGAAGTTTGGAATCATTCAGCCCAGGAGTAAATTAGTTACTCTGTCTCCCCGTCGCCAGTGGAAGCGAGAAGTGCATATTAAATTAGATACTTCTTGAAAAGAAGAAAAGCGAACGTTTATATATAGTATACGAAACAGTTAATAAGCTGCAAAATTTTAATTCAGGGATAGGAAAGAGAAAGAGAAAAGAATTACGGAAAATATAATTGGTAGAGATTAAAATATGAATAGACATAAAATATAGGAAACGAAAGAGAAAGAGGTTGCGCTCTAAAAAAAAGAAAAGATGGTTCTAAGAAATTCTAAGAAAGAAGTGAAAAAGAAGGTAAAGAACCTTGACAAATAGTTAGAAAAGTTTAGGAAGAAGAGAAAGAAAGACATTATAAACAAACTTTAAAGAGGCATGATTGTTTGGATGATGTAATCAAGTTGACAGAATACCTGATAGAGATAATGGATAGGCCTGGGATAAACAACAATAGGTATCAGTAACATATGATATAAGAAAACAAATGACAAATCGACAATAATACAAAATTTCTAGTGAATAACTCAGCGACACTAACTTTTCATAACAAAAGTAATACTAGTTCATTAAAGCAAATAAATTAAATCAAACTAAAAACTGGAAGGGGCAATGCGACATAAACAAGCTAACGACAAATTAAAGTGGAAACCAACTAGGAATTTACATTTCATAGATAGCCTTAAAGCGAAGATCTTAAAAGTCATTGTGAGGCAAAAAGATTAACAATTTTCTTTATTATTAACAGCACCACCTGTATATGGATTGGGTGTATCGATTTCATTATTAATAATACGAGGATCAATAGCATTTTGTGAGCCAGACTTATTATCATCTAAATATTCTCCAGTATTAACCGAACCGGATCTGTTATTAACTTTTTGATAAACGGAATTACTTATAGAATAAATTGACCCTTGTTTATTTAAATGAGAGGAATTAGTATCACTCAAAACTTGTAAGTTATTGCTGGAATTTGACTGAACTAATTGAGGTTGGAAACTATTGGGCGCGTGTCTGGATGATGTTTCGGTAAAAATATTGTAAATTGCAGGAGAAGAAGTAGCCGTGATTGTATATCCGGAGTAATCAGTATTCAAGTTGGTAGTTGAATCTAAATTCATATAACTATCGGTGTACGAAGGACTCATTGATGAAGTATCTGTAAAAGGAGCTATTGGAAGAGGCGAGTGGACTTGTTGATCCAAATATGGTTGACGAACTTGAACTGGAGCACCGAACTGATTAATACTTCTCTGTGATGTATGATTCACTTGTATATTTTGTTCTGCCAATAATTTGTCCAGCGATATTGGTTGTTCTCTCTCTCTCAGAATGCCAATCATAGTATCAATATTACCGACAAGCTGTTCTACTTGTACATTTTCAGAAACCTTATCTTTTTTAGTACCTTCTGTATTAAGTTGAGACGTTGAAACCCTCTTTCTGGTTTTATCAGATGTGATTGAAGAATTTGAGTCCAATTCCAATGAATGAGAGGTAGCATCTTGAGAAACTGGAGAAGAATCCTTGTGGGCATACTTTGGAGCTGAATTTGTAGTTTTGCAGCGGCGTCTGTTAATTGGGCTAATATGTCTACTAATGGCTCCATTTGTTGAAATGGATGTAGATGCTAAAGCTTCTTTTCTCTTCTTAAGGGCTTTTTGTATATTTGCATCACTATTTCTCTTGCTTGCTGGATAAATCATCATAATTTTTTCATTGTCTGGATTAATTAAAATTCTGAAAAGCTGGATAATAACAAACCGATATCTATCAAAACACCTTTGGTCTCTTTCTCTTAACAACTCCTTTCTAGTTTCTTCATCTTCTGCAAAAATCTCATCTTGTTCATTTTCATCTTCATTATCATCTTGGTCACGTTGAACTTTTTTCTCTTCAACCCTCTTTCCGGCCTTCTCTAAAAGCTCTTTTCTTCTTTTTTCTTCATTCTTAGCAGTTTCCTTTTGTATAGTTTCTCTTATTGTTGGAATTGCAATTTTAATCAAATCTTTATAACGATCTTTAAAGTAATAGGCAAGATGGACTAATAGCGGAACTCTGTACTTCTTCCGAATGTGATCAGGTTCAACATGGGGACAACCTTCAAGCCAATAATATGGAGCAGATTCTTCACCTTTATTGTACGGATTGACAGATTGTTTACCCGGTTGAACGTATTGAATCCAAGCTTTGGCAACAGTTTTGCAATTAGATTGTAAAATTTCTTCAAAGTGACTTGTTATATGATTTTTAACATCTGTTTCGTTTGATAGATCCAATGCCAAAGTTCTTTCAAGTGGTAATCCCGTTTCAGGAAGTTTTAATGCATCAAACTCATAATCATCTTCTATTCGGGTGACTGCATTATTTGATGTAGGTAGAGGGGGGCAGTGAACTACATGATTAATTGAATTACTTTCAATAATTGGAATCCCATTTTTAGTTAGTGTGATTTCGTAACCATAACCTAAACTGTTGATATAATTCAACACACTTTGTAAATCCCTTTTAGCATCTTGTAAATCTTGGTTATTGAATGGATAAAATATATCACTATCACCTTGTTTATTAAAAGTCATAAGCAACTGATAAACAAAATAAAAGTTTTGGTTGCAACTCAGTTAACAAGGGGAGCCAAAGCTCGAAGATTCAGGGTTGTTTATATAACATATCGTTTAATAGATAAAACTAGTATATGACATTCTTCATTAGTATCCATGTTAGACCAACTGTTTTTCAAACGTCTGCTAAAGGTTTTTGAATCGTCTCAACATGGTTTCAAAACATAAACCAGTCAGACGCACCCGTGCACTAACCCACTAACGATGAAGTAACTTGAATTGCTGGCTGCAGACTCGTAACACACTTTTTATAGAGAACTTAGTGACTATGTACCCCTGTGCTGTATAGGGTTTATTGTGGATAAAGCTACTGGTTTTTAGTTGAACAGAAAGAATGATGTACCGAAAGACTTGTTCCCTAACCAATTATTGAGAGAGATGGATGAATTAAGCATCTAAGAGTCATATAAGCTGTGTTTAGAGCTAATTTGAAAAGGTATTGATTAAGGCAACAACTTGTATGCTAACTCTGTAATATTGGTATTAGGCATAGGAAAGGAACACACCAATTGGTGTTCAACGATACCTTGCCACTTTAATGATAACATATTTGTGGCGCAGCATGTTTATTTATTTACTGTAAAGGCATATTGTCAAAACTTGCGGCGAGTGGTGTTCGGAAACACCTTATTCGATTGAAAGTTAAGCCATCCAAGGATGAGGGTTAGAAAGGCGGTCTTATTGGGTAGGTGTGATCAGTTTATTCTTTTAAAATCGTTGGATCTGTCGTTATGATATTCATTTAACAACTACTAACAACAGAAACAACCCCACTACAAATAGCTTTCGTGTTTTCAATAATCCTATCGGCATACCTAGGTTTTGCCGATATTTCACTACCGCATGATAAATGGCTTCACTTTGGTATGTTTTTTGTTATGAGTTTCTTATTCTACTGGATATTTGATTCGAATTCAATGAGAACAATCAGAAACTTGACATTTCTTATTTGTACGTTAATTGGTGGCATTGGTAGTGAGTTTGTTCAAAGTATATTAGCACCGCATAGAACTTTTGATTTATATGATATCGTTGCCAATATTTTAGGATCAATTTTAGCAATTATTGGTTCAAATTATTATCATTCTTATATGCTTAAACAACATAGAAAATACAGAATAAAAAGGGCTACTATCGATGTTGAATCATATTTAACTGAATCAAGTAATAGTACTGATTTTGAATCTGGAGCCCACCAAGATGATCACAGTGGTATTGAATTAATGGACACTAATAGTGCAGTTACCATGAGTACTGATACAATTGCCTCAAACAATCCATTTGTAAATATAAGTCATGAAGATGATCATGATGATTTGTTCAGCTTTGCAGGCGATCTCAAAAACTCTATAACAAATACTCCAAAGTCACCCCCTAACAACTAAATTACAATGCAAGATTTACTACAGTTCGTTCTTGCTCATTGTATTTGTTGTTTCTTTTCTTTCTCTTTTTAAAAGTAATTTCTTTTCTAGTTTATATACCGTGCTACATACTCCTTTAAATAAAACTGGTGAATATGTCTAAAATTCACAAGTATCCACTATAATTTGACTCAATTTCTGCAACTTGGCTTTATCCACTTCGTCAAACAAACCCAACTCTAATCCATCAATATCCAAAACTGCAATGACGAAACCTTCTTTAATTATAGGAACAACAATTTCACTCTTTGTTTCACCGTCACAAGCGATATGACCAGGATACTTCTCCACATCTTTAACAACTTGAGTTTTCCCTTGTGAAACAGCATTACCACAAACGCCACTTCCAATTCTAATCGTTTGACACGCCACTCTACCTTGGAATGGGCCTAGTATCAACTGATTTGGATTCTTTGGATCAAGTACATAAAATCCACACCAGTTGATACGATTAGTGGTAATTGAGCTGTTGTATGCATGATAAAGTAATGAGCTACAGTTGGATAAGTTGCAAACCCAATTAGATTGATCCGCCGATAAGGATTTATATGCTTCTATTGTATAATCTAGAGTCTCTTGTTTGGTCGATATACCGCTGAAGGTGGTATAATCTGCGTGATGCTTGATTTCTGGGTTTTGTGAATCTGAACCCATGGCTAGGTATGGTGGTTTTTGTTGTTGACGGAAAGAGAAGATGTTGTTGTTGTGAAGTTTGACTTTTTTACATTATTTTTACTGGTATCACCTAATCCACTACCATTTTTATTCCTTTTTTAATCCATTTTTCGAGATTTCCTACGGCATTGCATTAAAAGCAAAGTAACAAGCATGTAATTAGTTAATTTTTCAAAGCCTGATAGCACAAAAATGGAATTAGTACGACTTGGAGTTGGTGAAGGGGTGGAGTTTGTTTTTTTCGGAGGTTGCGCGGAGTTTAATAATCCAAGAGATGGACTTTTATTAAAAATCCTCCATAACAGGTCCCTAGATAGGATGATTAAATAACAATATATAATCTAGGAGTAATATTAAAGAAAACATAAAACACGAAAAGATATGAATATTAAAAAAAAATATTAAGTCTGGAAGAGGAAAACCTTAGCCAAAGAAAAAAAAGTAACGACGAAGACAAGGCAAGAGAATCAAAGTAAAATTATTATATTCAAGTAAGCTGGACTTATCAAGAACGATTTGAAATAAAAATCAAAGGCGGCGAGTTTAAAATTGAATTATAATTTGAATAATTTTATACAAATTGTATCTCATAAGAAGCATGCAAACAGGCATAAAATATTATTAATATTCGAATTGATAAAAAAATATGATAAAAAACGATTGTATCACCAAACAACCCAAGTAAAAAAAGACAAACAAACAATTTAATGCAAAGAGATGAAAATCGTAGGTTCATCACACGAATCAACGCCAGGGTCTCGCAGGTCTATCAAGTCTTGAAAAAACATCTCCATTACCATCACCATTTGATAATTTCTCCAAAGTTAAAGGTTTAACTAACCTTGGTATGTTAGACGGAGCAACAGCAGATGACAAATCTTTGAAGGAATTACTTGGTGATATTGAAACATTCGACATTGTCTGTGATTTTTTGACTCTACTCACTGATTTATCAGGCAATAATTGACATGTTTGTAATTCTTGTTTTGGTGACAGATATGCTGAAAGGTTAACACATGATCTTGAAGGTGATATTCTTGATGGAGATGTTTTGTTATTGGAGCATGCGGGACTTCTGGCTGTTCCTTTTGATTCATTGTCTTTACTAAAGGTTGATCTTTGCAATGAAGATTGAGTCGGCAGTAAATATGATGGGACTCTATGAGTTATATCTAGTGGCTTCGTCGGCGAAATCTTCAATTTTGATGTTTCTTGCATATTTAAAGTAGATTTTTTTTTTCGAAGAGACATAGAAGAAGGTTTTTGGGACATTGATTGTATTGATGATTTTCTTGATATAATATGGTTTGAGGATGTTGGTATTTTTGAAGACGATGATAGTTCCGCAAATGAACTTCTATGATTAAGTTTTGGAAGGTCAGGCTTGGGTAGATTTGAAATTGATTGTTTCTTTCTAACCGTGGAAGTTGATGAACTAGTTCTAAGTGACATATCCAAGGTAGATTTCTTTCTAGCTAGATCTCTATTACATGTTTGTTGACCAATATGCAATTCCACTGACGAATTCATTCGAGATAATCTAGTTGAAGTAACAGATGAGCTTGATAAATTAATTGAAGACTTCTTTCTATTTAAAGTTTGAGTTGAATTTTTTCTAGTTAAAGTGTTGGTAGATTGATTTCTGTTGGATGAATTGGTAAATAAACTAGTCATTATTGGACCCCCTTGACTTTGTAATTTATTTAGCTGTTGCTCTTTAATTTTCAATTTTTCGTCATGAGATCTGGTTGGACTTTCAATTTCTTTATAATTTCCTGCAGGCATTTTCAATCTCTTTGTGGCACTTTCAAGGGATTGGGAATTGACAATTCTTTGATCACCACGAGCGTCCTTAATATAATTTAAATTTGGTATCGTGTGGTTAACGAATTGTCCTTGTTTAGGAGTAGGTTGTTTTGTTATAGTAGGGGTCATAGATTGTCTGGTTTTTTTCTTATTTGCAGCATAATGGCTTGAGACAGAATCCATTTTATTGAATCTACTTCTGTGTATCCAAGAATACCTATGGGAGTTCCTTCTTTTTAAATCTTCATCATTTGAAGTCGAATTTAATTTTTGAATATTTTCAAGTTCATTATTTCTAACCTTTTCATATCGATGACCCAGTTCCCCTAGTACATTATTACAAATATTTGAAGAATAAAGTTTCTTTTGTAAACATTCCATCTCAGTTATAAATTGAGAATCTTTTTCGATATAGCTTTTATCACACATATTTTCGTCTATAAGATTTGTAGGATACGATGATAAATCTATCCGAGGAGACACATTCATTCGCATGTCAGTATAGATGTTTGTTGATGGTTTGGTAGGGGTGAATCTGAAAGTGTTCGAACTGGGAGTTATGGAGACTCTATTGTGTTGATTTGCTGCTGCAGACGGGGAGGAGAGAAGCATCATTGAGGAGTCCTTGGATTGTGAAGAAAACGTTTGATCGACCCTATTACTATCTATGGGCCGGAGGACTTGGTAGTGGTTATTCATGGGTTGTGACACTATTCCCTGTTTTCTGGTTTGTATTAAATCAAACAGCTTGACTGAATAACAAATTAGATCAAAGGCGCGCCGGACCTGCCTCTTTGGGCGAATGATAAACAACGGTTTCTTCGGTCTTTTTAAAACCAGGGACGAGGTTAAATCCGAGCCTTCTTCTGATACATACTATGTATATGATTCCTCCCCCCACAGTTTGCAAATGAATATATGAGGTATGATATAAAATACTAGGCGTACGCCGTTGCTAGTGATGCTATGGCTCTAATGAAAGAACAAAATATTCTTGTGTTTTATTAATTTAATAGAAGTTTGATTCCTTATATACTTTTTGCTTTGAGGAATTTTTTTTTAACCAATTCCATGTGTACTTGCTAATTTTGTGATGCTTTCTATTGCCATTCCCTGTATTTGAAACTCCTGAACTGGAAACAGAATGCAAACTTCTTGCTGCCAAACAGTACTTCGACCGAAATGAGAGCAGTAAATTGAATATTTTTCCGGACGTATGCGGATCCGACTACGCGCCCTAATTGCTTATCTTGTGCAGCGTAAACCGGACTCGAGCGGCTTTCAGGTGTATTTGGTCAGATTGTTCAGCATACAGCAGACATTGGGGAAGCAGCCAGGGTTCTTCTCTGGTCATGTCGTATGATACTACTGATTCAAGGACTAGGTATGCTTCTGTTGCTTCTGATGGCTCCAATGGAAGCCCAGATATTGGAGTCTACCAACCCAGTCATGGGATTCCTATTCCGTCTCCTCCTGCTGGTAGATTTCTCAGGCAACAACAATCAAATGCTTTTTTAAGTCCACAATTTGGTTCTTATAGGCATGCAAGTAGTGCTATTCCTATTCCAGGTTCTTTATCAGCCTTCGCTTCATCCATTCAAAGGGCTCATTCATTTAGAACTTTAGAACCTCGTTTGAAAGCTTCAAGATCTTATTTTCAAGATGATGAAGAATTGATTGATCCGGATACTTTAGCTCCATCACAATTAGGTAGAAAAATTTCAACAGTTTTCAATGATTTTAGAAAACCTTTTGAAAGTGGTACAACATTTGATGAAGCTGCTGTCGATGATGCCTCATTTTTAGATCATTCGTTTAATAATCAATATGGTTCGATGGATGTTTCAAGGGCTCCATCATTTTTATCGCATGCTCCTTCAAATGTTGGTAATGCATTGTCAAGAGTCATTTCAAATGATACTGAATCTTTATTTTTGAGACAAATCGAAACTACTAATGGTAAAACTATAACAATGATACAATCAAGATCAACTGTGCCAGAAACAATTTTTAATTCAATTAATGCGTTAATTGGAGTTGGTTTATTAGCATTATCTAAAGCTATGACTTTTGCAGGTTGGTACTGGGGTATTGTCTTACTATGTTATTCTGTTTTAATAACTTATTGGACAGGTACTTTGTTATCCAAATGTATGAATACAGATCCAACTTTATCAACTTATGCAGATTTGGGTTATAAAGCATATGGATATAGGGCAAGATTATTTATTTCTTTATTATTTTCAATTGAATTATTAGGTGCAGGTGTTTCATTAAATGTTTTATTTTCGGATTCATTTAATGCATTTTTCCCACAAATTTCAAATCTACAATGGAAAATCATTGGATTTGCATTTTTAACACCTCTTTCATTTTTGGAACTAAGAGTTTTATCTGGGATTTCATTGCTTGGTATTTCTTCAACTGTGTCCTTAGTTCTGATTGTTGTTTTATTAGGTTTAACCAAACAGGACTCTCCAGGTTCATTAATTCATCCAATGGAAAACAATTATTGGCCAGATTCTTTAAAAGATTTATTGGTTGCATATGGAATTATTTTGGGACCATTTGGATCACATTCATTATTTCCTGCATTAAAAGCTGATATGGCAAATCCAAGTGAATTTAAAAAATGTTTAAAAATAACTTATGGAATTGGATTTTTTGCTGATTCAACGATGGCACTTGCAGGTTTTGCAATGTTTGGTTCATTAATTTTGAATGAAGTTACTCAATCAATTGTTGTTACACCAGGTTATCCTTCCTTTATTTATCCATTAGTTAGTATATTAATTTCAATGGTTCCAATTTCAAAAACCCCATTAAATGCATTACCAATTATTAATATTATCGAATTTATGTTTGAAATTACTCCGCAACAGATTCAAGAAAAAGGCAAGGAACCAAATAGAAAAGAAAGATGGTTATATGTTATCATTAGAATTCTTGTTAACTTTATGTTTATGTTTGTTGCAATATTATATCCTGAATTTGATAGAATTATTGGAATTTCTGGTGCAAGTTTATGTACAATTATTTGTGTTATTTTACCATGTGGGTTTTATATTCAAATTTGTAAGCCAAAAAATAAATGGTTTTATTATTTGGTTATGGCTTTAAGTGGTATCATTGGTACTCTTGCAACAATTGCCAACTTAGTTTAATATCGGTTTTTCCATCTTTTATTGCAATATTACAAAATCATTTATTTACAGTTAATTAATTCTAAAACTATTATTAATTTTTTTTTTCTTTTTTTTTTTGGCTTGTTATTGTTATTGAATACATTTTATCATTCTTTTGTCATTACCTTTTAACATCATTTTAAGTTTTTTTTTTTTCTTCGACTTTAATTTACTTACTTTCCATTTTGTTTCACTTTATCTTTATTTTCTATAATTCATATAAACTATATCTTATTTATCTACTTGATTGTCTTGTTGTCATATATACCTACCTTTTTTTTTTAATTGTTACTAATATCTACTTCTAATAGTAATTAATGATTTTTGTGTGTTTTTTTACTTTTTTATTTATGAATATCATCATAATCATACTCTAATAATAAAATCCGAAAAAGAAAACAAAAAAATATTGTCGAGTTATCAAAATTATCAGATCTTTTATAAGTTAACCTAGCAATTCAACTAAATTAGCAAATGCGTGGAATTCAAATACAGGAATTACCGTGGTATATATATATCTTTATATATATATATTATAGCAATAACCCGGGAAACAATATTATTTGTTGTTTGTTACAGCCGTAAATATCTTGTATTAATAATAATTTGTATGAATATTATTAGTAATGAGAACAAAAAAAAAAAAAAAAAAATTTCTTCTTTATAAAATTTTATAAAAATTATGATTTTTGTTTTTTTATATAGTGTTTGCTTAAAAAATTATCTATAATAAATTCAATATTATTTTAACTGGATTAAAGTTGACTTCGTTGTTGTGTTTTAAGATGTTACGATTTATTAAAATGATATTCATTTATCTAAATTTAGATACTTGGTAATCCACGGTATTTAATGTTGAAAGTCCTTAAATATAGTTTAATAAACAAGCTTTTTTTTATCAGATTAATCAGATGACAAAAAAAAAAAAAAAAAAAAAATCCGTTTAGACAACACGCACACTCACCCTACATAAACAAACCCAACCCTGACCACCCTTTGCAAAATGCCTCAAAAGTTGAAGTCAAAGTGTGCATGCAACAACAACAACAACTTACTTGTTCATCAATATACCTCCTAACGGATAAATCATTAATCGTCAGACAACCAACCCCACCATAATCTAACGTCATCACAATCCCGGTATTATCCCCCTCCCACATGATCCCCGTGGAAATCCTGTAAATACTTTTGAATTTCGGTGAATACTAAGAGTTCAGCTATCAGTATTTATCGGTTTGCAGAATTAAACGAGTCATATATATATATATATATGTATATATATATAAATGTAAACTACAAACAACGCTACTTCAAAATACAGCAGCAACACATTGATTCGTGCACGCCAGTATTCGGAATCTCGGCTTATGGAACTTTCGGATACCTTCCAAGTTGGTGATGTGTGGGAGTGAAAAAAGCAAGTTTATCTTTATTTAGTTTTAATTGGTTGGAAGCATGATTTCGTTTA
>JAJLSH010000065.1:0-10858 GCA_030567475.1 Ambrosiozyma angophorae | reverse complement strand
TATTATGTGATATTCAAGGTTATGTTAAACCTGGTACTATGACTGCTTTAATGGGTGAATCTGGTGCTGGTAAAACTACTCTATTAAATGTTTTAGCTCAAAGAATTGATTTTGGTGTTATCACTGGTGATATGTTAGTTAATGGTAGACCATTAGATTCTTCATTCAAGAGAAGAACCGGTTATGTTCAACAACAAGATTTACATATGGCCGAATTTTCAGTTAGAGAATCTTTAAGATTTGCTGCTGATTTAAGACAACCAAAAGAAACTCCACAATCTGAAAAGTATGAATACGTTGAAAAAATTATTGGTTTATTAGGTATGGATAAATACGCTGAAGCTATGGTTGGTAAAATTGGTAGAGGTTTAAATGTTGAACAAAGAAAGAAATTATCGATTGCCACTGAATTAGTTGCAAAACCTTCACTATTATTATTTTTAGATGAACCAACTTCTGGATTAGATTCTGAATCTTCATGGTCAATTGTTCAATTCTTAAGAGCTTTAGCTGATTCTGGTCAAGCTATTTTATGTACAATTCATCAACCTTCTGCAACATTATTTGAAGTCTTTGATAGATTATTATTATTGAAAAAAGGTGGTAAAACTGTTTATTTTGGTGATATTGGTCCAAATTCTTCAACTATGTTAAAGTATTTTGAAAGAATTTCTGGTGTTAAATGTGGTGAATCTGAAAACCCTGCTGAATATATTTTAAATTGTATTGGTGCAGGTGCTACAGCTTCTGCTTCTTCTGATTGGTATCAAATGTGGATTGAATCTCCTGAATGTAAAGCAATTACTTCTGAAATTGAAGTTTTACATAAAGAACTACCTTCAAGACCAATTAATTCAAATGCCGGTGACTTAACTGCCAAATTTGCAACCGATTATATCCATCAATTTTATTTTGTTTTATCAAGAACTTATACTCAATTTTGGAGATCACCTGTTTATCTAAGAGCTAAATTTTTAGAATGTGTTGTTTGTGCTTTATTTGTTGGTTTCTCTTACGTTGGTATGGATCATTCAATTGCTGGTGCAACTGGTGCCTTTTCATCTGTTTTCATGCTACTTTTAATTGCTCTTGCTATGATTAATCAAGGTCATGTGTTTGCTTACGATACAAGAGAATTATTTGAAGTTAGAGAGGCCTTATCAAATACTTTCCATTGGTCATGTTTATTATTATCTCATACATTAATGGAAATCTTTTGGTCATCAATCTGTCAATTTTTCTGTTTTATTTGTTATTACTGGCCTGCTCAATATTCAGGTACTGCACGTCATGCTGGTTTCTTCTTCTTCATCTATGTTTTAGTCTTCCCAATTTATTTCATGACTTATGGTATGGCAATTTTATATTTCTCACCAGATGTTCCATCAGCTTCAATGATTAATTCTAATTTATTTGCCTCAATGTTATTATTCTGTGGTATTTTGAATCCAAAAGAATATTCTCCAGGTTTTTGGTCATTTATGTATGTGGTTTCACCATTTAAATATTTTGTTCAAGCTTTTGTTGCTCCATTAGTTCATGATAGAAAGCTAGTTTGTACATTTGATGAATATAATATTATGGATGCTCCAGATGGAGAAACTTGTGGTACTTATCTAGAACAATTTATTTCAGATAAAGGTGGTTATGTTTCTAATCCAGATGATACAGTTCAATGTAAATATTGTCCTTACACATTACAAGAACAAGTTGTTGAACAATATGATATTAAATGGAGCTACCATTGGAGAAATTTTGGTATTGTTTGGATTTATATTTTCTTTAATTTTGGTGCCATGTTACTTGGTTATTGGATCTTTAGAGTTAAAAAATTCTCACTTTCATCTTTATTTAATTATAAGAAATTGGTTGGATATGTTAAACATATTGATAGACATGAAAAGGATACTACTATCTTTGCTGCAAAAAAGGGAGATGATAAGATCTTAGTTCCAAAGGCTCCAGTCTCTAAATCTGGTTAAGTTTTTTCTTTTTTTTTTTGTTTTGATTTTTTTTCTTAATTTATTTACCTCTCCATTTTATTTTTTTTCTTAATTTTTTAACATTTTTTTGCATACCTCTACTCATTACTTAATTTTTTTTATTTTTATTTGAGTCTTGTCTTTTGGAATCTTTTGTACATTTATACAGGCTTTTATATTGTTTATGTTTTTCTTTAAAATATTTCTATAAATTTTAATTTATCTTGTTTTTTTATAAAAAAACAAATGAAGTTCAACTCTTCAGATTCAAACATTTCCCAATTCGGAGTTTGACACCCGTACACGAACCAGATACTGATATTAAATAAATAATCATCACAATCTTCTGCTTTATTCAAAGTTTATCAGTCAATAAACTTTTAAAACTACTCATATGACTGAATACTGTTGTCAAAGGTGTAAATTACCCCTAATATTAGATCAATCATTAGAAGATTTGAGTGATGCACAAAAGAATTTACTGACTGTAAGTTATGGTCAAAGACCATCAATTGATTCCACATCAATTGGAATTGGAACGACAATTAGTAATGATAAAAGTAATCAATTAAGGGATGATACATCGATGAATGATTATCCAATAATATCAGAGGACAGAAGAAGGTTGGTTAAGGAGGCGTTAAGTAATGGCAGTAAACCATTAATTGATGTAAAAGGATCTGAACCTGATGGATCATTTGTTTTATTAGATGGGGAAGGAGATGGAGATGGAGATGGAGGAGATGGTAGTAGTAGTAGTAGTGGAGATGGACGAAGACAATTAAAAGAGTTTAAAGAACTGGATAAGACTCCAATTAGTGAACGTTCTTCAACTTTACAACAGATTTTTAATATAATTTCATCAAAGTATGAAATTGATTATCCTGTTTGTAGTGATTGTGCTTTAATGTTAATTGATGAATTGAAGTTAAAGTTTGATCAGTTGACAATGGAAAAAGATACATATATTCAATTTTTAAAGAAGTTGGTTTTACAAAGTGGTGGACCGAATACGTTGAAAGCAAATGAATCATTAATTGAATTAAATAATTTAAAAGTTGAAGAAAATGAATTAGTTTCAGAGTTGGATGAATTAGAATTACAAAATAAAGAATTAACGGATAAGATCATTAAATTAGAAAATGAATTAAATGATTTAAATAAAATTGAAAAAGAAAAATGTGATTCAAAAAATAAAAATGATTTAGAAATTTTATTACAATTAGATGAATTACAAAGAGTTCAATTATTATATGAATCTGATCTGAATCAGTTGGATTCATTAAGAAAAATTAATGTTTTTAATGATGTTTTTCTAATATCTCATGATGATCAATTTGGTACTATTAATGGATTAAGATTAGGTAGTTTAGATAATATTAAAGTATCATGGCTCGAAATCAATGCTGCATTAGGTCAAGTTGTTTTATTATTGTCAACAGTAGTAACATTACTTAATATTGAATTGAATAATTATAGATTAATTCCAATGGGGTCAACATCAAAAATTGAAAAATTTGAAAAAGATTTAAAAAATCCTGAAAAGTCAAATAAATTAATCTTAAATGTTTTTAGTAATGGTGAGTTTTCATTAGGTAGATTATATACTTCAAATAGTTTAGATGATGGTATGTTAGCTTTAATCGATATTATTTCCCAAATTGGGGAATATTTAAAATCTTTGGACAGTTTAAATGAATTACCATATAAAATTACAAAGGATAAAGTTGCTGGTTATATAATTAAACCTTCAGCAAGAACTTCAAATGAAGACTGGACTGCGGCATGTCGATATATGTTAACGGATGCTAATTGGATTCTAAATTATTGTGTGGGCCATTATCAATAAAATAAGTCAACTGAAGTTTTACATAATAATAATAATGAAGATCATGATCATAATAAATACGTTAATAAATAATATAAAGTGGTTAATGACCAGCTGCAAGATAATTATCGAATGCAGTACCTGTGTATCCAATTGCAGGTCCTAGTTTTGAAATTTTTAATACACTTATAAAAGCAGCAATACTCATTCCTATAATAATCGCATACGTTCTTTTCCTGGCACGTAAAGTAAATAACCTTAGATATCTATTCCATCCACTTAATCCATGATAACACGTTAAACCAGTTAAGATAGTCAATCCTAAAATGGGCTGCAAACCAAGCCTACTAACAGAATGGGAAATGTAGGATAAGTCAATTAATGATGAATCTCCATCAACTTTTATAGGTGCTAATCTTTGTACGTTAACATGCAAATATAATATAACTGTTAATAAATAACCTGAAAAACTTAATGGAGACAATCCTAACCATTTCGAACTTAGTGATTTAATCGATCCCATACCAAATAATGAATAAATACCTCCGAGCCCTTCATCCTTATCGTCAATAATTTCATCATCTCTATTAACTGCCATTAGTTTTTTTTCAACTTTCTTCGGTTTATACCTTATAGAGCCATATTTAATATATCTTTCGTAAGCTCTTAATACCCTTAAACCAATCCCACTTAAAACATGGGTATATATTGTGCCAAATAAAATCTTCTCTCCTAATTCAGTTTGATAAAGTTCTCTACCAATTGATAATAATTGATTTCCAATATCAATACCAGAAACAAGTGGAGCAATGACAACAGATGATAAATGAAAGGCTCCAAATAGTGAAAATGGTAAGACCGAATACTTTTGAACCGTTTGAAGTCCTTTTATAGCCCATGATAAAAATGGCTTAGAGTGTGACGAAGGCAACGGAATACCTATTGACGGAACACTTAAATCAAGTGGTTCTGGTTCAACATATGATAATTTTTGTTTTGACATATCCTTTTTTGATATATTGTATATGGTGATTTTAAATATATATATTAAGGAGGAAGTAACTAACTGTACTTTCTGTACTGGGGTAGTCAAATTCTCGGCCTCTCGTCCAATAAAAAGGTTGAGGTTTGTCAGTCAACCTAATTTTCGGATTTTGGCCATTCATCATATTTTTAATTACCTTTCAAGTTGTTATAACAAAAACTATAGTGTTTTTTTTTTGATATGGGTGATATTTTAAAACACATGGGATTTTTGTATAGTAGTAATTCGGTGTCAATTGGCTATTCTATTTCCGTTGTCCACTTTTTCTTTACAAATTAAACCACCAGTGGCATTGGGTACTTGTTGGGTTACTATTAGTACCCGTTAGTTGCTGTTCATACTCTAAAATTACAAACCACCGTCATGAAATACGTCAAGAGGGATCAAGTAAGAACACTTGCTTTGAGCAATCGTAAAAATATATTAATGGAATTTCTTTGGATGACTTTTGAATAACTGAAGAGAAAGACCAATAGGTTCAATAATATAAAGAAGAAAGAGAAGAACAACAAGATTCAAGGAATACCCTAAATTGAGAAATCCTGATGCCTTCAATTTCAACTTACAACAAAACTGAGAAAAGCGATAAGGCTGATGCTCGTTTGAAACCCAATGATAACTCCATTTTAACTGCTGGGCTGCATAATGATCTGAGTGGAACTCTTACGGAAGATTTTTGGGGGTTCTTCAAAAAATCATTTGGAAAAGTTCATAGGTTATCTAAAGGAAAATCTTAGACAAAGGAGATAAATCAAGATTTTTTCAGTGAAGCGACGAAAGTTGTTTGTCCTTTTTCCATGGATGAAGAAATATGGATACTTTTATCATAAGAGTAAAATTCTTCCCACTAAATTAAGATTGGAGGTTGAAGTTCCCTTCATGTTGGCAAATCACCATTATATATATATAAATCTATTTAATACAAAATATTATAGAAAAAAGGTTTACTCTTCCTCAGAATCAATATCCATTTCTTGGTTGTCACTGTCATTCTTTTCTCTTTCTAGTTGTTCTTTTCTTTCAGCTTCATCTTGTTCTAATGATTCTCTTAAAACTTTCAATTTAGCTTCTTTAACAGTTCTTTGAGTTGAGACGTATGCACCTAATGGAGTATTATCCCATTCTAAATCTTGTAAGAATTTAGCAACTTCAGCTTTATTACTTGGACCATATTCTATATTGGATCTTTTTTGTTCAATGAATTTACTGTTAGCATTCAATTTATCAATTAGACTTGATAACTGTTTGCTGAATTTACCATTATTAGATTTCTTTAAATATCTTCTTAAAAAGATAACCGGTGGAGTAACTAATTCTGGAAATGAAACTGATTTACAGTATAGGACAAAGAATTCGGAAGTCAATTCAATAAATTGTTCAAATAAACCATCTTGATAAACTCTTGTACCTAAATAAGCTTGATTAACTTTAATAACATTATCAAAATCAACAGAAGCTAATTGAGATGCCTTTGGAAATTTACTTAATGATGTTGAATTTAAAATTTCACTTAATAATGGGAATATTGGAATATAAACTCCAGTGTTTTGTGATAATCTAATTAATGATCTAATTAAATAAAATCTTAAAGGAAAGAATTGTGCAGTAGGTAATAATCTAATGGTACCAATAGTAACTTGAACCAATGGATAAATCAATTGTCTTAAGGGACTTTCTTTATTCTTTGAAGATAAGATTTCCCTTTCAGGATTACATTGAGTTGATAACATTCTAGACCAGAAATCTAATGAATGAACATATTGCCAATTATAGATGAGTTTATAACTATCTTTAGTAGGATTATTAACACTACTTCTTAAATGAACAGCTAATTGTCTAACGTATTCAAAACCTATTTGGAAACTTAAACTTTCATCAACACCAAATAATTCAACTGCTGAATTTTTTTGGAAATTTATCATAGGCATATTATGAATATTTGTCTTTCTACAACTTTTAATAAATGTTGAATATGTTGATTTCAAAATTAATTCTAATAAAGCTTTTGGATATTCTCTTGATGCGTTGTTTAAAAAGGCAAATGCAGCAATTTGTGTATCAATTTCTTTAGTTGAACTCCAAAGATTAACAATTGAAGTAATGATCTCCTTTAATAATTTTCTTAAAGATATATAATATGGTAATAATTCTTGAACAGATTGTAAAATTAAGGCTGCAGTTTCAGTATTTGTAATATCATTTAACAATATTATTAAAGAACCTGCATGAGTTTTTAAAACAGTAGTAATTTGTGAAATCTTTTTACCATTATTATTTCCTAATAATCTAATTCCATTTGAAGATGTTTTATAAGGAGTTAAAGTTTGAATAGCAATTGGGAATGTTTTCAAAACTAAAATCATTAAATAATTAAAAACTTTTTCATTTGTAACTGAATATCTATACGATTCACCAGAATCCATATTGGCAGCTGATTTAAATGCAATGACAACACTCTTTAATGTTTTAATAGTTGGGGCTGATGATTTCAAGTTTTGTTCCCACGTTTTAACCATCTTCATTGTAACTTCAATAGCTTCATCCTTTTGTTCCACTTCTTCGATTGGATCTGCCTCATTACCATTTTTTTGTTCTTCTCCTTCTTCATCTTCAGAATCACTCATAGCATCTAATGGATTCATTGGTTTGAAATCTAATAATTCTTTATCATTGTTTTGTAAGTATTTATAAAATTCAGGATCATCTTTAGCTAATTCTTCTAAATCTTCGGCATGAGCCAAGGTTTCATCTTCAGAACTTGAATTTTCATCATCATCATCATCTTCTTCTTCTTCTTCTTCTTCTTCTAGCTTATCCTTTGATTTATTATTTAATTTTTTGAGTGCTTTTGTTTCCTTTGGAACTTCAAATCCACCTTCAAAATATTCTTCAACATCCATATCTTTAAAAATTTCATTTTTATCCTTTACATCTTCATTGTCATCATTATCATTATTATTAGAACTTGAAGATTTTTTATATTTTCTATTACCAATTAACTTATTATGTTGTTGAACTTTCTTTCTTTGTTCAATAGTATGCTTTAAATGTTTAGCATTAAACTTCTTGGTGGATTTCTTAGCTTTACCCATTTTTATATATATATATATATATACAAAAGGTCTTTGCAGTGGTGTTTTTAAATAAAGATAAATATTTTTTTTTTTTTTTTTAATTTTTTTGAAAATTAAATTTTTTTGACATTGTCGACAACAGGCAAGATTCTTGTCGAGTAAAAAAAAACTTTATCGACAATAGAATGGTGATTTGTCGAAAGACAAGATAGTCAATTAGCGTAAGCGCAAACTACCAAATAAGGAAGCATAAGTGAGTTTTAGTTACTAGTTTACTTTCTACGTCTCCATCTATTCGTCTTTTATTTAAAGAGTGCTCCCTATGAGTCCTTATATATCATCTGAGAAACCTGGTGTCCCTGAAAACTTAAGAATCAAAGAAGCCATTCATGAGACTTTAAAAGATTGTTCAGAGTGTACAATCTTCCCATTTAATTGTTTGGAAGAAACCCCCGAAATTCTAGTGAAAAAGATTATGGAAATTCTAAATTATGAAATAGTTAAAGGTGATACATATCCATATGATAAAGAATTATCCTTCAGTGAATTTACAAGCTATTATTTCTCTTATTTTGTGGCAATTATGTTTCAAGGTAATTTTGATAAATTTTCAGATGTTCCTGAAGATAAATATGAGGAACTGTTTTTAGGATGTTATTATATTAAATCTAATTATATTGGTAGATCAGCACATAACTGTAACGGTGGATTCTTAGTTGATCCAACAACAAGAGGGAAAGGTGTTGGTTATGCTTTAGGTAAATCTTACTTGATCTATGCACCAAAATTAGGATTCACTTATAGTGTTTTCAATTTGGTTTATGAAAGTAACGTTGCAAGCTCTAAAATCTGGGATAGACTAGGCTTTGAAAAGATCGGTAAGGTTCCTAAAGGTGGTAACTTGAAAAACCTTGGTTATGTGGATGCCATAATCTATGGTAAAGAGTTGTAGTAAGTACTGTTACACAGCCCTTTTATTTTTTCACCAAAACCCGAGATCGGTGCTGCGCCACCCCCACTACTGCCGTGGTCTCCTGGTTGTGGCGCATATTTTTGTTTGCAAAAAATTGTGTGAGTCACTGGTACTTATAAAGTGAGTGAGTCAACGCTCATCTCAGTCATACATATCTGGTAAAGTAAATCTCAGTCATAGTTGCCGTCCGCCACACTTCCAATTCCTTTATAAACCTGCTTTACTCCTTTCTCTAATTCCAAGTATTATTCGTTCTTACTGGAAACTTGAAATTCCGTTGACGATTAACTAATAACATTTATTTGAATCAACTTTCAAAAAAAAAAGAAAACAACCCTTCTTACTATCTACCACTACTCCTTACTACTACTTTACAACTTTAACTCCGCTTTTAACTTTACGTTTGTCCCCTTATTTTCAAAATGTACTCTGTTGTCATTTCTTGGTAATTCTCTTTGAGTATTTTAAAGTAAGAACAAACTATTTCCAAATCGATATATCTTCAACTTAGACGGATCACTTTACACGGTTAACTTGAATAATTTTACATCAAATTGTGCATAAATTCAAGTTATATATATTTCAAATTGTATACTATATTATTTACTAAACAATTCAAATCGGGAAAACAAAAGAACTATAATTAATTCTTTCAATTTTTTTTAAAAAGGATTAATCATATATTTTCATAAATTTTTTTTTTTTTATTTACAAAATGGCGAACTATACTTATGAAAGTGCAAGGATTTCATCTCTTGAATATGGTTTTCTAAACTATGAATTGCCAGAGCTAACTGATGATGAAGGCTATTCATACTCAGAGGATGATTTTGAAGATGAAACCAGCACTAATAATAATTATTCAATTACAAATACTACTCTCTATTCAGAACAAAATCAACTTCAAATTTTATTATTAAAAATAATTACAATAAAAATCGTTGAACAATTACCTCATTTCAATAATCACATTCAACAAATTTATCAAATGATTGTTCAATTATTAAAAAGATCACAAATTTCCATTGATCAATTATCAAAGAATTTAATCATTCTACAAAGATTAGCTAATTTAGATAATGTTTCGCAATTTCAGGATCTACAAAAACTTATTATTAATGCATTTGTTCTAGGTAATTATTCTCAAAATGAATTAAATCTAGACAAATGGAGTTTAATTTCTGGTTTGAGTCATCAAAATTTAGTTAAAAACTTGAATAAGTCTTTGAACAATTGTTCATGTGCTTCAACTGTTTGCATTGTTCAAACTACTGAAATCAATGAAATGAAAATAAATTTAAAATCAGAAGTTGCTAAAATGGTTAAAGTTCTTTAGGTATTAGTTTTTTTTTTCTTCTTCTTCTTCTTTTTCTTTTCCTTTTCTTTTTATATATATATATATATATATATTTTTTTTTATAGGTATGGTGTTTTTTATCTTTTTTTTTTTTTTGTTTACTTCTGATTCTTGTTATGTGTAGTGTCTTTTATATTTTTACCCTTGCTCCTTTTACTTATCTACGACTTTACCCTCAGGTAACATGAGTCTACGCTTCCTGTGTTGTAATTAGATACGTATAACCATCAATGTAAATAGCACACTAGGTAAGTTAGCTCGGGCTTTAACAAATACAAAACTTCTAAGCTTTAGTGAACAAATCGGCAACGCCCCCTACTTTACTTAGTATGAGACATAATAACTGATTCTCGATGGTGCTCATTCCGTTCACATATCATTGGTTGTCATCCAGTATTATATCTGCGAAAATAATTAGCTAGCCAACATAAGAAACGAAACTCCGAGATATCCAATAAACAACACGGTATTACGTATATGTATGGAACTATTAAATATCCTCCTCCTTCATACCCCACTGCGTTAATTTTCGGGCTAAACTGATGAGAGATTATTATAAACGGAATAACTTTACCTACATACTAAACTTTGCGTGAGAT
>JAJLSH010000063.1:9752-30705 GCA_030567475.1 Ambrosiozyma angophorae | reverse complement strand
AAAAAAACACAACTAAAAAACACCGATAAATACATGAAAGTAAAATATATGAACCAAATAAATAAACAAAAATTAAACCACTTAAATAAGGGCGAAAAAAGCAAAAATTATAATAATAGGGGAAACGAAAAAAAAAAGAGAAAAACAGCGTAAACATTTAATATCATAACAAAGTTTGAAATCAAGATAATCTTTTTTGTAAAGCCAGAACATCTTCAATTTTACTCAATGCCAATTCTAACAATTCTTTTCTTTCTTGTAATTCAATGTGTTCTTTAATTTTTGGATCCTCTTTTGCAAAATTTTCAATTTGTTCAGTAGTTAAACCACCAGTAACACTCAATTTTTTTTCC
The DNA here is from genome assembly GCA_030567475.1 of Ambrosiozyma angophorae. NCBI lineage: Eukaryota > Fungi > Ascomycota > Pichiomycetes > Pichiales > Pichiaceae > Ambrosiozyma > Ambrosiozyma angophorae. The sequence continues at coordinate 30,352 of JAJLSH010000063.1, read as the reverse complement.
AATTCTCTTGGAAATGAATAATAGAAATCACTCAATAATTCAACGTTTAAAAATAATACAGCAGTTTGTGTTAGTTTTTCGGCAACAACATCCAAAAAGATCTCGGGGCATTTAATCTTATTTTCTTTGAATTTACATTGATTAGAATTTTTGATAAATTGTAATCTCATATTTAATAAATCTGCTCTATCCCTTAAAAACATTGCTTCTCTACCTTTACTCAATAACCCAGGAGAAAATCCTAAATTTTCTCTTATTAAGTTCTCTCCCACTGAATTATGTTCATTTTCTAAATATGTCATAATTTGTTTTAATTTATTACCCCCAACAGTTTTCTTTAGCATCTGGAAAGCTTCATTACATTCTTTAAGTTCTTCTTTCATTAACATTGTTGCATGCTGTTTACCGACCTGCCATTCCCTATCTTCAACTTCAATTTCATATTTATAGGGTTTAATGCAATTTTCAACTTGATCTGCAGTGGAATTATAACGTTGATTCAGAACAGATGTTGCTGCATCTTTAATTGCATCCTTAATTAGTGGATGGGTTCTCAATTCTGTATTATCCAATAAAACTGATATCTCTGTTAAAATAGCATCCGTAACTAATGAAGTGGATAATCTACCAACACCTAATTTTGTCAAGGAAGAAGTTGAAAGATCAAATTTTCTCAACCAATAACTATCATTTAGTGGAGCAGTAGCTAGTTGTTCCAAAGGTGGTTCTTCTAATTTATTTTTTTCGCTATGTTTATTTGTTGTTGGCAATGGAGGTTTATTCCAATATCTCAAGGCAAGTAAGTTTAAAACTCGTTGGTCTAGTTCGCTTCTTAATAATGATCTTAATTCAGGTCTACCGAATTTCTCGCTAAATTCCTTGATAGCAATTTTTAGTTGATCAATTGTTTGAGCCATATATTTTTCAGCAGTGAGATCTCTATCATTAAATTCAACCTTGAATTTGTAACTAGTTTCTTCTAATTCATTGGCTACCACCATCTGCATCGGCTTTAGTGATGAAGCCATCGATCTTTCCAACACTTTCATTAATTTCTTCTTAAGACTTCTAGTACTTGTAGTTGTTCCCGAAAATTCAGATTTATGTTCTTTAAAATATGCTCTTTCAAAATTTTGTTGCGCAATAAACGCTTGAGTTCCAGTTGGTCTTCTGAATAAAGAAGAGGATTGAGGAGCTTTGGTAATCACACCTACATAACCCATTCTCAAAGGATATTTTCTATTTAATAGTAATGTAGTTGCTTCTTCAGGCTTAATTAAATCCATTTTTGTTATTACACCAATAGTTCTTTCACCTTTGGGATCGGCTTTTTTGGCAGCTCTTAAAGCGGAAGAATTTGCTAGATCAACATCAGCTGAACTAATGGCCAAAATAATATTTGGTTTTTCTAAATATCTATCACATAATTCTCTAATCTTATTCTTTAAAGTAATCGGCTGATCAGCTGCTTCGACCTGAATGTAACCAGGTAAATCAACTAAAGATAAGTCTGGAACTCTGGGAGATTTAATAGTCAATTGAATTGGATCACTTGAAATAGCTTCATCTTGAGGAACAGCCATATTTAAATCAAATAATATCTTTTGAACTTGACCAAAATCGGTCATATTAAACATTTTCAAAGCAGGAAATTCGGCGATTTCACCGGCCATAGTTGAATCATTAACTAAAGTTAATTCAATTGGTCTTCTAGTAACCATATTGGAACCTTTCGGTAAGAATTCTTGGCCAACAATTGATTCTAAAACAGATGATTTACCAGAGCTCTGAGAACCAATAACGACAATGGAGGGTAATTTTAAAGCATTAGCTCCACTTATATTTAATAAAATTGTTCTAATCTCAATCATCTGCCTGGTTAAGTTTAGCATTTGATCTTCAATAGCTTCATCTTGTTCCTCATTATCTGTATCATCATCATCATCTTCGTCTTCATCATCTAATAATAACTCCTCTTGATTTTCCTCGTCAGAATCCTTTCCAAATGCAATAGCCGCTGCTCCAGTACCTGTACCGACAGCAGCTCCATTGCCACCAGGATTATTTCCATTCTGATTGGAATTATTTCCAGAATTACTTGAAGAATTTCCTAAACCATTTATATTATCCATTAAGCCATTAACAAACCCACTAACACCGTCAGCAACATTACCTGCCACATCTTTAACTTTATCAAATTGATCATTAGTATAGGTGGTGGCTTGATCGACTTTATAGGCAATATAAGTACCAGCAGCAGCAAAACCCCCTCCTAAATAGGCAGGGATCTTTATAACTTTGCTAGCAGCTTTGCCAACGCCGAAAATTGAAAACGGTCTTGTGTTATTTATATGAACAGGAACCATTGAACTGATTTGAGAATGTGTATAGAGTCTTCTATGATTATTATATAGATTAGCTCTGGTATTATTCGAAAAAAATATAGTACGACGTTGTTGTTGATGAGCCTGCTTAATTAATGAAGTTCTGATCATGTACGATCTGGATGTGATTCTTGGAGTAAACAGGCTCACAGAACGTGAGCTCTGAGAACCAAATTTTGTCAGAGCACCCATTATGGGTCTAGATTGGCATGGAGTCCGGAGCACCATCCTATCGTTCTAGTGTTTAACTGTAAAAGTTTAAAGATATATTAATTTATGTAAAAAACAAAAGGGCAACAGCATACGACATAAATAAAATATAAATAAAATCAACAAACAAATTTGCCACTGAGCGAGAAGCTCCTCAGTCCCGGATTACAGCACCACCTCCTAGTAACTGTCCTTCTTTTAACATCATTGGAATAACGTCATCTTCCAAAGACTTGTAGTCACCAAACTCAGCATGTAACTCTTGTAAAGAAGCCTTTTCCAGAGTTCCGGTTGATCCTGAACCTTGCATATTCTTAAAAACGTCGAAAGTAGACAAAACATCAGATAATGGAACTGAATTATCAGTATCCCTGAATTCTTCAAGTTCATCAGCTGAATCAACAAATAAGATGAAATCCATCTCTTTACCTTTATAAAATAGCTTTTGAGGTTCAGCATCCTTGTTATAATTGGCAGAGCTCTTTCTGCTTGATTTCTTATCAGTGTTACTATTGTGCATATGCTTTTGGATCGCTTGTTTTTGAACCATTTTAAATTATAACCAATTAGTATTCAGTAATGATACAAGAAATAGTGAAAGAACAACTGTTGTAATTAGATAAATTACTGTTCTTTTATAACCAGATCACAGAACTTTCCAGTATTTGTAGCCATACGTCATTTTTACGTAACGTGATGACAGTCCTAAAGAATCCATGGGGTTAAAATTATATAGAAATTCTGTGTTTACAATAATTTCAATTGATGTTTCTTATCATACATTGAAACACTTATGATCACAAAGTTCTGGTTAATTCTTTAACTGATTCTAGTTTGTTGATGTAGTCAAACGACTTAAAAACCTGGTGCGCCACTAATACTAGCCACAAAAACCTCGGATATATCTTGTAAACCGTTTCTTATATATATCTCAGAGCTGGTGAAATGGTGGTGGTACCCTTAAATAATATTACCAATAGTGGGATAGCGGGGATACATAATTGTTCAGTGTGTTCTGGATTCAAATAACTCCAATGAAGGCCACCTTATCATTAGCATCAAGTACTAAAATAAAAGTAAACATGAGTACAATTTTTACCCCACAAATAGCGTCGTTTCATACTTCTATTCTAATAATAATCGTTATAATATTTTCAGTCTCTTTCCTTTATATAGTCCTCTGGAAGATCTCTATTACAAGGAGTCTAAACAGGGAAGAATTCAAAAAAAAGAGTGACCTTGAAAACAATATGTTTCAAAAGTATAATAATGACTTAAAAAGTGAAAACTGGGGATATCCAGAAAGTTATATTTCTCTACAAGATGCTGAATTTAGTTGGATTAAAAACTCTTAAAAGCTTTAAAAACTCACGTTATTTGTAATTTGAAAATGAATATCCAAGATTAACTTAAAATTTTTATATAATAATGTATACATATATTACCTGTTCGTGATATTTATTTTGTTAAGTATGTAGAGCAATCAACATTAGCTAATCAATCAAACGTAGGGAAAACTCAAAGAAGTTAAAGCGTGCCAGTTAACAACAAGGCAGGCATATATAATTCTCAATAGATCAAACAATTCAACTTTAATTGTGGGAATCATATATATCTAATAATGATTTATTTGAGCAAGCCATTTTTGACCTTAATTCCTTTACCGATTTACTACAATCAGAGGTTTCAGTTTCTAAATCACGTGATATAGTTTCGGATAAATCTTCTGAACCAAGTAAATGTGAGGACTCATCACTATTCATATCAAATAAACTTGAAGGAGAAGTTGATCTTGATTTTGATTTCTTGTTAAAAAGTTTCAATAAATTCATTATTAACAAGTGGAATTAGTAAAGGGATACTGAAAGTATTACAAATAGTGTCAATTGGTTGGAATCATTTTGTTTGGATACATTTCTTAAAACTTATATAACGGTACCTAACCATAAAACTCTTCTGTTTTATCATCAAAAACATTTAAAATTTTAGAAGTTTTCGCACATTAAATTGAAGACAAGCGCGAAATTGTAGAGATACATTTAATAAAAAGAATTGTATGATAAATTAAGCCATATAAAAGAGAATAAAAAAAAAAAAAACAGATGCCAATTGTCGAATGGGACCAACATAAACAATAAAGTATAATATTGCTGAATCAAAACTACTGACCGAAAATCTCTCCAACCACTTCAGCAGCTTTAACAAGTTCTTCATCAAACCATCTTCTTCCTGTCAATTGTAAACAGATTGGAGCACCAATAAAGTCATTAGAATCATCATAAAGACCATATTCATATGCTTCAATTTCAGAGCGTGGCTTATAATTAGTATCAACAGGATCAAGCTTAGGGTCACATTTTAATCCAGTTGGAATGTTAACATTTGGAAAATCCAAGATATTCCATAAATTGGCGTAACCCCAATACTTAATAGTCTGAGGTTTAGCTCCAGCAGAAACAAGAGTTGGAGATAAAATATAATCAACACCTAACTCATTCATTTTGTCTTGATATAAATCACGATTCACATCTCTTAGTAAACAAAGAGCCCTACTTTCATTAACTGAAACACCATCATCACCACAACCAAATGACATTGAAACTTTAAGTAACTCTGCAACTGGTTCTCCTGATAAAGCCAATGCTGCTTTTTGGTCTGCATTTCCATCACCATTATACATAGAACCACAAGCAGTAACTAATTCTTTAACATTCAAAGGTTCCCATTTAACAACTTCAACACCAGCAGCTTTCAACTTTTTTTCGGCAAATGTTAAACCTCTTATAATTGGTGGAGTAGGTTTAACAACACCATCATCATAAACAATTGCAATTTTTAGATTCTTAGCCTGTGGTTTAATGACATCTGTTCTCCAAGGTAATGGAACGATAGTAGCATCATTTAACCAAGGTTTTCCAAAATTAAGTGAAGCATCCATGAATAAATCGATATCCTTTGCACTTCTAGCCATTGGACCAGCCACACAACAGACAGATTCTTGGATACCAGATGCAGGGAATGCGACATTTCTCATTGATATTCTCTTTTGAGTTGGTTTAAGTCCCCAAAGACCACAAAGTGCGCTTGGACATCTAATTGAACCTCCAAGATCAGTACCTAAACCAAAGACAGAACCTTTCATAGCACCAATTGCACCTTCACCAGATGATGAACCACCAGGGGTTAATTTTGTGTTACATGGATTTTTGGTAAAACCAGTAATATTATTTTTGGAGCATATATGCATGAATGCTTGGGGTTGAACTGTTCTAACATAAAGTATTGCACCGGCATTCTTTAGGATCTCCACCTCAAGTGAATAGTTTTCAGCAACGTTATCAAGAAGACCAACAAGTGAACAATGAGTAATATGATCTTTATAATTAAAATGTTCTTTTAAGGAGACTGGTAAACCATGTAATGGACCAATTATTTTACCTGTTTTAAGAAAATAATCATCTAATTCTTTAGCTCTAGCCAAACCATCTTCAATGAACAATTCCATTGCACAATTGGTAAGTTGATGAGCAATGGTAGCACGTTTTGCAAAAGCATTGAAAACTTCAACGGATGTTAATTCACCTTTAGAAATCTTTGAAATCAATTCATGACCAGATAATTCAGTAATTTGAAAATCTTTTGGAGATAAAACTTTCTCAGGAACTGATGTAACATCAAGTTGATTCTCGTACAATTTTAATTGCTCGTCAGATAATTTATAATCATCTAAAATACTAGCCTTTAATTTTTCATTGTATTCTTTAATCTTTGGTTTAAAAGTTTCGAATAGTTCCGGATTCTCGGTAGTGTTTTTGAATGGACCAAACATTTTAAAATTTGAAAGTGTTGTACTATAAAAGATTATTTAAGATGATGAAAAGACAATGACAAATAGAAGAGAAATGCCAGTGTTTAAATACCTGAAATTCGTTACGTTGATATTGACTACAAGTGGAGAGGTTCTGCCATTTTAGACCAAGTAGTTGTATACCACATCCATGCCAACATAATAGCGGAGCAGCCAACTTGGCTACCATAAGGACCGAAGGAAATGCAACGAAAGAGGGGGAAGTAAATGTACAAGACAATTTCCACAGGAACCAGGGGGTGTGCTGCGTGGGTCAGTCAATTTTAACGAACAGGTCTTATGAAACAGGTTTACAGCAAGTCAAATTCCACGGAAACGGCATCCGGTGGTGATGGTGGGGGCAGACACTAATGTGGGGTGGTCAGTGTATCGGTGGGTCAATGGAGCTGAGCTCAACAGATGAAGTATAGCCGTGTATCCCAACACTTCGGACGAAGACAGTTTCTATCTAATGCTTGTATTTCTTAAGCTGGAATACCAAAGGTGTATATTTTCTTGAGGAAACTCCGTTATCTTTTCCATCTGCTTGAAAAGGGGTGTAAATACGGAATCTTGAGTAAGAGATTTACTGGGGTGTTACACTCAGTTGTATTAACTTTATTTTGTTATCTGTCCTTATTAGAGTGAAACTTTTCCCACTTTCCTAATTTGCTTTTTTTATTATGATTATGATGATCCATAAAAAAGAAGAGTATTATAGTATATTAGAATATTAGTGTAGAAGAAGAAGAAGAAAACCTAGATATTATCTCACTAATCATGAACACTATAAATAAGTCCGAAAACTCACTTTTATTCTAACTTCCAATTAATTCAAGAATCGTATTTTAATAATAATAAGAAGAAGAAGAATTGATATTAGAAGACATGAAAGTAATTTAATAATTTACGTACAAACTTTAAGTCATCACCTTCCAATAGATATTCATTTTCCATGTAATTTGCCAGACAAATCGTTATCTCCGAAGAAATCAACTGGTTTTAAACTTCTTTGAACTTGGAATAGCGGAGACTTTCTTTAGATTAAATCAGATAATTATCGGAGTTAAGTATTCATTTAAATTTTAAGAAGAAATCAACTAATTTTATATTTGAAAATAGTAATTGAACAATAATCTTTAATAATAAGTTAATAAAATAAATATAAATTCATAAAATTTTTAAATTTGAAGTTAATTTAGTAAAATTAATTAAGGTATCACATCATTCTTTTAGTTGCTTAATGATATGATATTTTAAGCCTAGATAGATATTTTACTTAATTATAATTTTTTCAATAGGTTGGTTGAAATATTATAAATTTTTGTTATGGCAGATTTACTGTTTATCTTTAAATAAGATAAAGTTAGTTATAGGAGAAATCATCTTGATTATAATGACAAATTTGAATTAACGTTTAAGTAAGTTTATTGAATTTATTTTAATCATTCAAATGAATTATGTAAAACAGTAAAATCAAAATCAAAAAAAAAAAAAAAAAAAATACAAAGTAGTTAGTTAGTTAGTTGTCAATGGGTTTATTATTAATTGCTCTCTCCCTTCATCATACGCTAATAAATCCCAAATGGATAAAATAATTAAACAAACTGATAAGGAATTTGATGAGCTATGTTTGGCTTGCCGTAAGGGGGAATTGGATAGTGTTGTAACGTTGATTAACAAGGGAATCAATCCAAATCAATTGGATGAATTTGACTATTCTCCATTAACTTTAAGTTCAATGTGTGGTCATTATGATATAGTTAAATATTTACTAGAAAATGGAGCATTTTTTGATAAATTAAACTTTGATGGTTCAAGGGCTCTTTATGGTGCTTTAACTGTTAAGATAGAAAAATTACTATTGGATTATGATGTTACCAAAAATGATAGTGATTCAAAAACAGGATTTTTTTCATTTTTTTCAAATTTAATTAAATTTGATAATGATGAAGTTAATACTTTTGATTTGAAAGTTGCTGGAGGTTCAATAAAAGTTCATGAATTTATGCTGTCTGCTTTAACTAATTGGAATGATGTTAGAAATCAAATGAAAGAATTTGATACTACTGATTTTAAAGAAGCTTGGGAAATTATTATTAATTATTTATATTGTATCCAATTTATTAATTTAGAATTTGAAGAGGAATTATTATTAAAAGTTTTTAGGTTATGTGATATTCTAGGATTAATTGAATTTAAATTATTTTTAAATGATTTTAATATTAATAGATTTAATTATAATTCAATAGAAAAAATTAAATTAATTAATAAATTTGAAGATAATTTGAAAATTCAATTTAAATATAAATTTAAACTTTTTTTAAAAAATAAAATTATTATAAATAGATTAATCAAACGAAAAAATAACTTAAAATCAATTCAAAAATTTAATTTAATTAATAAATCAAATGCTGATTTAATTATTCAAATATCTCCTAATGAAGAAATTAATGAAAAATGCTTTTATCCTATTAATAGATGTTTATTATTAAAATCGAATTATTTTAATACATTATTTAAAACTTCATTAAATTCAAATTTTCAATTTAATGATTCAATCTCAATTTTTGATAAAATTTGCTTGGACGGAATTATAGACCATTCTATTTTTTTTAATGAATTCCCAGATGAAATTCCAATCGTCCAGTTACCAATATTATTTTTAAAATATTCATCAAGTTATGAATTAATTACAGAATCTTTATTATCATATTTATATTATGACGAAATTGAATTTTTAGATACTTCATTAGCATTAGATTTAATTTTATTGGCAGATTCATTATTTCTTGACGATTTGAAAACAATGGTTAGTGTCAAGCTAAGAAGTTTACCAATTATTGAACAACATGATATTTATAATATTTTAAAAGTTGGTTGGGAAACAAATTTACAATCGTTAGAATATTTCGTTGCCAAGTATTTTGCTGATAATTTAATTCATTTTATTAACGATGAAAACTTTAAGTTACTAGTTATTGAAAGTTCAAATAGGGTTACTGATAGAGAGGAAATTGATACTATTGAATTAATCGATGATATTAAGTATTATCTAGGAAAAAAGTATCATATATATTCTGATGAATTTGACTTGAATTACGTAGAAGGAGAGATCGATGCAGAAGACGACTTAAGTGAAGATGAAATAAAGTATATAAATGACCTTCAATTGATCAGACAGCTGCTGGAAGAGCTGGAATTGAATTAAATAGAGTAGCCAAACGAACAAAAAAAAAAAAAAAAAAAAAACAGTAGTAAACGGAAACATAGGTAATGAAACTCTTACGCACTTCAACACTTCGACACTTCGACACTTGTTAAGGTGGCAAACCCCAGCAAATGGCCTTCAAATGAAGTTATTTGTCTCTAAAATCCCCAGAACTGTCATCGTATTGTCCAAAGGTTATGTACTGGAACTTCGAGATATTTCAGATGATTCAGATATTCCTAGAATCGTCATTAAATTCATTCAATCCGCTGATTATGATATGACCAACTATGATTTCGTTCAAACTTATGATGAAGTTTATGGAATATTAGGAATCATTAATATTAAAGGTAATGCGTTTTTAGGCTTTATCACTGATAGATCCGACGTTGCAATTGTTGGTCATTCAACTAATAAAATATATCAAATTACTAGAACTATGTTCGTTTGTTTAAATAGTAATGAATTTGATCATTATTCAAAATCAAAATATACAGCAGGTGCAACTACAATTGAAGATGGATTAATTACTCCAATATATTTCAATGATAGTAATCTAGACTTATCAACCCCAAAAATTGATACAAATGATGATTCAAGTATTTATAAAATTAACAATTTATTATCTTCAGGAGACTTTTATTATTCTGATAAATTTGATGTTTCTACAAATGTACAAGAAAGAAATTTATCAAATTACAATTATATAAATTCTTTAGATACTTTTGATTCAAAATTTATTTGGAATAAAAATCTCTTAAACGGATTAATCTCTTTTAAAAGTAGATTATCATCAATTGAGGTTAATCATTTTGATGAAGGATTATTTATGGTTACAATTATCAGAGGTTTAGTGAAAGCAATAACAATTAATGATTCGTTAATTTTAACAACTATATCAAAACAAGATTGTTCAAAGCAAACTGAAATGTTTGGTACCTCATGTATGGATGATGATGGTAATACAACTGGATTCATTGAAACTGAAATCATTATAACTAAATTAAATGCGGTTTATTCATTTGTAATATTAAGAAGTAATCCACCATTATTTTGGAAGTTTGAATCCCAAATAATTTCAACTAAGATTGAATTTTCAAAATCAATTGATGCATCGAGACATTCAATTGAAAAGTATTTTGATTCATTGATTAGTAAATTTGGTGATATTCAAATTATTGATTGTTTATCGAAGAAATCAAATCAACCAGAATTAAGTAAAAGATATCAAGAATTAATTAAATTAATTGATTATTACCCAAATGTTATACAGTATTACAAAATTGACGTTCATAAACACAATGGATATTTTGATGAGAATACAATGATCAATAAAATTTCTGATACATTCGAAAATTTAGGATTTTGCTTTATTGAAAATGATACAATCAAATTTAAACAAAATGGTGCTTATTTAATTAACTCATTAAATTCAAATGATAGAATGAATGCAATTCAATTTAAAATTAGTGAAGAAATGTTAACACTATTTAATAATAAATTCAAAGATTTATTAAAAATTGATGAATTACATTCAACATTTTGGTTAGAACATAGAAATATATGGAAAATTAATGGTTCAAAATTATCACAATTATCAGAAAATTATATTAGCTCAAGCAAAGTTAAAAATAAAACTGGTGGAATCGTTGGTAAAGTCGCAGAACATTCAAAAAAAGCTGCTGTATTGACAGTACAAAATCAATATAAGAACAAACAAAGTGTATTTGATAGGTTATTAGGTAGAACAGATAATTATATGGATATTATATTAATTGATCCAATTCATGATTATATTAGAAATCAATTAATTAAAAGAAAAGGCGAATATTCATTTGAAAAAGATTTATTAATTTATTGCGGTACATTTAACGTTAATGCGGAATTATTTAAAGGGGATTTAAATAGTTGGATATTTAATAAAGAAATTAAAAATTATAGTTATGATATCGTTGTAATTGGATTACAAGAAGTTGTTGAGTTAACACCAAGTAAAATAATGAACATTGATTCAAATATCAAATTATTTTGGGAAAATAAAATATTAAATCTACTTAATGAATCAACAGAGACTCCAAATAATTATTTACTAATTAAAAATGAACAGTTGGGTGGGATCTTATTATTAGTTTATGTAAAATCAATTCATTTGGAAAATATCAAAAATATTGAAAGTATATATAAAAAGACAGGATTAAAAGGTATGAGTGCAAATAAAGGAGGTGTTGGAATTTGTTTTAATTATTATAATAATAAAATCTTATTTATTGCAAGCCATTTTGCTGCAGGCTTAAATAATGTTGTAGAAAGACATGCAAATTATAAAACAATTGTAAAAGGATTGAAATTTAGAAAGAATAAAACTATGAAAGATTTTAATTTAGTGATTTGGATGGGTGATTTTAATTTTAGAATTAATGAATTGAATATTGATATTGTCAAGGAATTAATTAAATCAAAGGAGTTAAAGGAATTATTTAAGTTTGATCAATTAAACTTACAAATGAAAAAGGGTGAAACATTTCCATACTTTAATGAAATGGAAATTAAATTTAATCCAACATATAAATATAATAAAGGTACAAATGAATTTGATTCAAGTGATAAACAAAGAATTCCTGCATGGACGGATCGAATATTAAATAGAAGTACATTAAAATTAGAACAATTGAATTACGGATCGATTGAAGAAATTAATTTTAGTGATCATAAACCAGTTTTTGGATTATTTAAATGTTATTTTAATATAATTAATGAAGATAAAAAGAATTTGATAGAAAAAGAATTATATAAAAATGAAAAGGATTTAGGATTTAATGAATTAAATTATTTAAATTTTATCACAAATAATGTTGAAAATAAAGAAATTATCTTAGGTCATGGGTTACCACCTCCATCCACCAATGAATATAAATGGTGGAATAATTCAGGAGTGAATTTAAAGATCAAATTGGATGAAAAGGAATTACAAGACGAAAATTTATTAAAAAATCCATTTATATAGCTTGTAAATTAATGTCTTTTGATTTATGTAAAATTTGACTTGCCTTCCAAGTTTCACCTGGCTTTAATTCTTTAAATTTTGCTACGTAACCTGGTTCAATACAAACCATACTTAAATATCCATTTTTTGGAGACCAATCGTTCATAGAGTTTGATTTTTCAATCCATGGGTTCCAAACGACAACATCTGGTAAATTAATTCTATCAACGTTATGTAATACGTAACCTTTATCAATAACTTGAATGACCTTTTTTGGATCGACATTTTTATAGATTCTATCAGTTTCCTGATGGAAATCAATAACAGGATGTTTATCAATATATTCTTCTTTAATGATTTGATCATAACATAATTCTCCTGGGAAGTTATTGATTAGAGACTCTTCAATATCATTAATTTTATAATAAGTATGAAATAACCAGTTAAATTTCCAAGGTTTACTATCATTATTTGCAACTTCAATTTCCGTTTTCAAATATTCATCAGCTAAAGTAACTGTTAAAATTAAAGTGAAATCATTGTCACCATTATCCCATTTTGAATAAACTTCTGGATTTGCTAATTCAGGTGATAAACCAAACTGAATGGTTGGTGGATTTTCAATTGTTTGACCCAAAAATTCCCATGTTGAATTTCTTGCAAATCCATGTTGTGGTAATTCACTAAAACCAGGTTCATTGGATTTACCAAACATAGGGAACACCAATGGAATACCACCTCTAACTGGTTTTGAACCATCTAATTTTGCAGTTTCCGATAACCATAGTTGTTCTTCATTATCTAGTTTCCAAGAAATGACAGTTGCTCCATATAACAAAATTGTTGTTGAAGTTTTTGGGTTTGTTGGAGAGGTGACAATAACACGGTCTTCAAGTGATTCAATTGGCATTTTTAGTGGGGTTAAAAGCAACTATACAAGTTATACAAGTTAAGCAGTGTTTACAGTAATTCCTGTAGTTGAATAAACACGTCGGTGGCAAAGTACTGAGCCACTCAACCAGCAGGTCAAAACGACGACTAAGTTGATGAACACGGTTAAAGTACAAAGAGAGTAGATACGTAGAAAGAGTTTAAAAGGATAGAGTTATTACTGTTGTTGTTTCTGTTTGGGTTCTTGAGATGGATTTTGTTGTTTCTGTGCATTCCCCGACTGTTGGGCTTCCAGAGCATCTAAATTAGCCTCTAGCTTCTCCAACCAGTCTTCCATCTTAGTAGCTGCCGCTTCAGCTTCATTAAGCTGCCTGAGAACGTCCTTGAAGTCTTCTGTAGTTGTTTTGTTCATTGCCTTTGGCTGGTGAAAGTGTTGAAGTTGGTTTCCTTTAAGTCGGCGCTCTGTGAAAAATAAACGTGTTTGCTTTCTCTTTCTTCCATCATCAATTAAATTAGAGCCATCATGTTACATGCCCAATTGATGCTGATTGCATCTCTATTACTTTCTCTTACATCTGCTTTTGTTCCTCCTTATCAGTTTACCGATACTCTTGTTCTTTATGATTCAAAAGATATTCAATTCACTGAAAATCATTCAAAATTCTTAAATTTATTGAATGATTCTTCATTAAATATTATTTTAAAATCAACAGATGATTTTAATTCAAATATATTTAATACAAATGGTTCAAGGTTATATCAAAATTTAGTTATCTTTCCAAATCAAGAGAAACATTTAATTGATGAAGTTGATTTATTGAAATTTCAACAAAAAGGTGGTGATTTATTAATTATTAATAATAATAAAGGAATTCAAACTGATATTGCTTTATATTTAAATCAGTTAGGTATTTATCCATCTCCAAAGAATTATCAATATATTGATTATCATTCAAAAGATAACGAAATCTTAATTAATCCAAATTTAAATTATTTGAATGATGAATTATCATTGGAATCTTTAAATTTTGAAAATTCTTCAATTTCCTTAATTTCGAATTCTGAATTAATTATACCAGTCTTAAAGACAAGTGTTAGTTCAATCTCTTATAATCTTAATGAAGGTCCAATTAACGAAAATTCCATTTGGCATTCCGGTGATCAAGGTTATCAAATTGTTGGATTTCAAAGTTTAAATAATGCAAGATTATTATGGTTGGGTTCAGAATCAATTTTTTTAAATGATAATTTTAATTATGAATTGGTTTCTGAATTCATTTTATTTTCATTTCATTTTAAAAATTTAATCAGAACAGATTCAATTAATCATTATAATTTAGATTCTTTAGATCAGTCATATAAAGTTGGTGATCCAGTTAATTATTCAATTAACTTATTAACTTGGGATTATACTGACGGTAAATGGGTTCCATTAACTACTTTAAATGACTTACAATTAGAATTTGTAATGTTAGATCCTTACTATAGATTAAATTTAATCAACCAAAATAATGGAACGTATTCAATTGATTTCAAAATTCCTGATCATCATGGTATGTTTAATTTTAAGATCGATTATAAAAGATTAGGTTATGAATTCATTGAAGAAGACTTAGTTATACCAATTAGACATTTAGCAAATGATGAATATCCAAGATCATGGGAAATTCCAAATGCTTGGGTTTATATTATATCCTATTTTTGTGTAGTCTTGAGTTGGATAAGTTTTGTTTGGTTATTTATTGTTAGTGATGATAAGAAAAAGAATCAAGAAAAAAAGAATAAATAAATAAATAAATAAATAAATAAATAAATAAATAAATAAGTAGTTTTTTCCCCCCTTTTTTTTTGTATGTGTATAAATAAGTAGTTTAAAATAAGGTTAATGAACGCGTCTACTTTACTTTTAACCCATCTCCTTTTTAAACATTTTTGTGTTTTTTTCATTTAATTGTACTTGACCTAGTTTATTAATAATAATTTGTACTTAAATTAGATATTTCATTACTTAGACAATTAATATGCTTTACAACCAACAGATTATCTCTTCAGATGAAGGTCTTTCAACCGTCTGGTATGTGTGATCCCTTTTTTTTTTTGCTCTCCCCTTTTTCTTCATTTTTCCCATTTTTTTATTCTTTCACATAATTCATCTTACTAACACAATTATAGGTTACTTGCAACATTAGGTAAAAGATTTAATAGCTCATCAACCAAAATAACGAAGAAGCAAATTGAAAATTTATCAATTCCAAAATTAATTAAACATATTATAACATTTAATCCTAAAGATATTTTACCATTAAAATTTCACTCAAATTTATTATTTGGTTTAACAATAATTTATAAAAAACAAATTAATTATAATTATAAAGAAGTGTTAAATGTTAAACAAAATTTAATTAATGGATTTAAAATCCTTAATAAAGAAAATTTGATTAATAATGAGATTGGGTTGACTAATTTTCAAGGAAATGGGAATTTTATGTTATTAAATGATGATCCTGAATTTGATTTAAATATTGATTTGATTCCTGATTTAAATGATTGGGGGAAAAATAAAGAAAAAACCGAAGAAAAAAAAGAAGCAGAGGAAGAAGAAATTGATAATGATATTATAGTTGAAAGTAATTTAGTTGAAATCGAAGAAGATCAATTTAATGGTAACAAAAATACTGATGAAATTGATAAAGGTTTCTTGAATAGTGAAGTTGATTTTATTTTTGATGATAATGGGAATGTTATTGATAATAATAATAATGATAATAACCTAGAGTTTAATGATAATTTGGAATTTAATAACAATATGGATTTCAATGATAATTTTGAGCTTCCTGAATTACAATTAGATGTTGATGTTGATAAACCTGATGAAGTTAAAGTTCAAGAAGATGATAAAATTATTACTAAAAAAAAAGGTAATAAGAGAATTAAATTAAAAATTGATAAAGAAATTTTAATTAACATGAATTTAATTAAATATTGGAATAAAAATTACATTAACTTAAGATTAATTGAATTCCAAAAAAATGAACAAAAAAAAATTAATTTTAAATTTAATGATTCAATAAATTCATTAAATTTTATTAAAAAATCCTACGAATCAATTATTAACAATAATCATACTACTAGTAATAACACTACTAATTATGAGGAGGAAAATACAACCATTGATATAATTTCTAGAAAAAGAGGTAGAAGTAGATCTTCATCGATATCATCAATCGAATTGGGACTTGAAGATAATCAAAAATCTAAAAGAGATAGTTTTAATGAATTTGAACAAAATTGGGATTTTGAAAATTATCAGGATGATAATGCATTAATTGATATATCATTTCCAAGAAGTCAAGAAAATGAAAATGATGAAAATAATGAAAATGATGAAAATAATGATCAAAATGTAGATGAACTAAATTTGAAATATTTTTATAACGAAATAATTAATAAAAAAAAATTATTAAATAATAATGAAATTCAATTTGATAAATTAATTTTAAATAAAAATAGATCAAATATTTCATCAAATTTTAGTAAATTATTACAATTATCAACAAATAATGTAATTAAACTTAAAGTTAAAGTTAATAAGAATGAAAACAAAACAAAGTTCTCATTATTAGATATTAATAATATTTTTATAGTTTGTTAGAGAAGTTAAGAGGGAATGAACGCGTAATATATATAATAATAATTTTTACGAAATCAACAATATTATACTTTACTTTCTTTTCATTAATTTTATAGTTAGTCAAAATCAATTAATTTTCTGTTAGCTATGACAGAAGTTGAAACTGATCCAAGTGAATGGACATGCTCATCAAATGAAGCTTTAAATGTAATAATAGCATCCAAGGATAAAGCAATTTCATTTCACCCAGAATTTACATATCCAATATTTGGCAAGACTGAAAAGATCTTTGGATATAAAGATTTAAAGATTAATTTAGTGTTTGACAGTTTATCATTAAAACCATTTCTAGGTATACAATATTCTAAAAAATTAAATGATATTGAAGATATTGAAAAAAAAATTATAAATTTCTTACCAAAAGAAACAATAATTCAAAATGAATCGAAATGGTTAGATGAAATTGAAAAAGAAAATTTTGAAAAACCTGGTGAAATTATTAAAACTTATCAAAAGGATGATATTGAATATGAAATTAGGAAATTAAAATTAAATGGAGATGGATTAAAGTTACATTATCGTATACAGATCTTTGTTTTATTATTTATTGAAGCAGGATCTTATATTGATATAAATGATCCAATTTGGGATTTATATATTATGTATGAAAATAGAAAAGATGAAGAAAATAAAGATAAAACTATTTCAACACTTACTGGATTTGCAACAGTTTATTCATATTGGAATTATGAAGGTTCAATTAAACATGATTCAATTGAATTAATTAATAATGACGACGAATTAGATTTAACTTATAAGAAGAAAATTTCTCAATTTATTATATTACCTCCATTTCAAAATAGAGGACATGGTAAACAATTATATCAAACCTTGTTTGATGAAGTTTTAAAAGATGATAAAGTTAAAGAGATTATAATTGAAGACCCTAGTGAATCATTTGATGATTTAAGAGATAACTGTGATTTAATTAAACTAAATGAATTTAAAATTTTAAATAATTTAACATTACCATTGAAGACTGATTGGATTGAAGAAAGTAGAAGTAAATTAAAAATGAATAAAAGACAATTCGAGAGATGTATTGAAATGTTACTATTAAATGAATTAGATAATGGAAGTAATCAGGTTAAGAATTTAAGTGTTAAACAGGTTCGTTTACAGATTAAAAAGAGAATTTACCTGAAGAACAAGGATGCATTAGATGATTTGGAAGAAGCTGACAAGAAGGACAAGTTACAAACTGCGTATGAAAGACTCGTGGAGGATTACCAACGGATTCTAAGCAGGGTTAAGTTGGGTAGGAAAAGACTCTTGGAGTGAAATGTGTTCGTATTTGGCGTGTTGCGGTTTCCGCTTTGGGACGCGTTCAGTTTTGCAGAAAAGGGCAACGGAAAGGGCAACAAGTTTGGCTGTTTCACGTCTTTTCATTTCATCTTCTTCTACTCCTCCCTAACCAACAATGCACAGAACTTACTCCCTGAGATCTGGTAGAGCTCCTACAGCCTCCCAATTGAACACTCCTCCTCCTCCTCCATCTTCAACCAAGTATGTATCGTATCTTCTATATAAATATACCAATATTAATATTATTATCGCCTTCTTTTCCATCGCTTGCTTTATACTAACTCCTTTATTAGAGGTAAATTCTTTGGTTCAGCTGGAATTGCCAACTCTTTGAGAAAATCCACTGCTGGTTCATTTGGTCCTGAACTTTCTAAGAAATTGTCTCAATTGATTAAGATTGAAAAGAATTTGGAAAGAGCAATTGAATTAGTTGCAAGAGAAAGAAGAAGTGTTGCAAAGCAAATATCCTTATGGGGTGAAGAAAATGATGATGATGTTTCTGATGTTACTGATAAGTTAGGTGTTTTAATCTATGAAATTGGTGAATTGGAAGATCAATTCATTGATAAATATGATTTATATAGAATCACCTTGAAGTCAATTAGAAATATTGAATCTTCTGTTCAACCATCAAGAGATCGTAAACAAAAGATCACTGATGAAATTGCTCATTTAAAATATAAAGATCCTCAATCTCCAAAAATCCCAATTTTAGAACAAGAATTAGTTAGAGCTGAAGCTGAATCTTTAGTTGCTGAAGCTCAATTATCAAATATTACAAGAGAAAAATTAAAAGCTGCATTCTTATATCAATTTGATGCTTTAAGAGAATTATCTGAAAAATTAGCTTTAATTGCTGGTTATGGTAAAGCTTTATTAGAATTATTGGATGATTCTCCTGTTACTCCTGGTGAAACAAGACCTGCTTATGATGGTTATGAAGCTTCAAAACAAATTATAATTGATGCTGAATCTGCTTTAGCTTCTTGGACTTTAGACAATTCTTTTGTTAAAGAACCAACTTTATCATTACATCAAACTATTGATGATGTTTATGGTGATGAAGAAGGTGATGAACATCATGATTGGAATAATCATGATGAAGTTGATGAACAAGAAGAACCTGAACATGAACAAGAAGAAATCATTTCATCTAATCCAAAGGTTTAAATAATCTAAATGTACTATTTGAGTGAGTGTCTGTATGTGTTTTTTTTTCTTTTAACTGTTTACTGTTTTTACTTTCCTTTTCTTATTTTTTATTGTCTTAACTTTCAAACTCGTTGTCGTTTATATTCTTTTTATTTTTTTCCGTTTTTGTTTACCTCAAATATTTCATTTTGTATTTTGGTTGTTCTTTTTTTTTATATTTTTGTTAACATAACATAATATTATTACTATTATTTCAATTATATATTTACAATCAATAAATACAAATCTAATATATATATATAAAATTAAATAGTACTTATTTTTCAACACCTGTAGAAATACCTTCAATTTGATCATTTTCTTTCAATTCTTTCAATTCTTTCAATTCTTTTTCCTTTTTTTCCTTTTCATAATCAATATAATGTAATCTTTTATTTTCTTCAGGTGAATTTTTATTTAATTCTGAATTTTTATTATACCATATTAAAAAAAGAAAAAAAAATATTCCAATTATTAAAAATTTTATAATTAATGATTTTATAACGTCTGAAGTTGTAAATTGATCTGAAATTGATTTATCTTCAATTTTTGACTTTAATAATTCTATTGGACCTAATGGATTCATTTTCAAGTTTTTTTAAAGAATCAAATATGATAAAAGAATCCAATCCAAAGAGAATGCTTTTTTTTTTTTTTTTTTTTGAATAGATGTTGTTAAATCGGATTTGATGTCCTTATCTGGACTTTTTCTTATCGTGATTGTTGGATTGGGCGTTTTTTTATTATTATTAATAAGGACGATAAAGTGATTTTTTTTCTTTAGATTTATTGATTTTTTGATTTTTTTTTTTGTTCTTTCAATTAACCAACCAACTCTATATATATTATTAAATTTATTTTAATTTTAAACTTTTTTTGTAATATTT
>JAJLSH010000060.1:3653-16485 GCA_030567475.1 Ambrosiozyma angophorae | reverse complement strand
AAGCAAGCCTTTGTTAATCTATTTCTAACAAGTCATCAATTAATTATTGAGCAACAAGAGTAAATTATACTAGTACTAGAGTAATTCAATCAATATATATATATATTCCATAGCTTATAAAAGTTATAGGAAAGAGTCGATTAAAGATATCAAATTAGCCTATATTAAATTACTAAAGGGTTACTTGTTTGTGGGCTTAGTTTAACCCCTTGGGTTTTAAATGATTTTTTTTTTTTTGGCTGAACTTGTGAGAAATATGATTTGATAATTTTAATTAGTTTTTAATAAATACAAATGACAAAAGAATTTGAATATAAAGAGTAACAAAAAAAATAAACGGAAAAACAGAAAAACCTAGAAAGTCTTGATTATGAAAAAGCAAAAAAATTAATAAAGTTATATATATGAATAAATGGGGGAAGGGAGATGAAAGAAAAAAAAAAAAATAACGTAAAATAAACAAAATGCATTAAAATACCTTTTTCATGAGAATAAAAATCAAAAGAAAAAACCAACAACATAAAATAGAAAATGAAACCAAGTGTTTTTATAAAGTTTTTCTTTCTTTCATGTCAGTTTAACATTATTGGAATNAAAAAGCATAAAGGATAAGCAAGTACCACACACAGTGCAATTAAACAAAGAAAATCCTAATACCTCATATACTGATATGAGAAATCCAAAAGTATCCAAAAAGAAAAAATAAAATAAAATAAAAAGCGTAAATAAGCAAGCAAATAAAAAAGTCCACAAAAAAATAAAAAAAAAAAAACAAAAAGAGCACACACCATCTTCGTAATCATCAATATTAATTAATCTTGACAGTAAATTTATAGGGGATTCCATGATCAAATAATTCTTTTGAATCTGTATCTTTTTCATATAAATAACAAATTTCATGATTCTCATCATCATCATCGTCGTCGTCGTCATCGTCGTCATCATCATCATCGTCATAGTCATCATCATCACCTCCAGGAAGTTTATATCTTAATTCATCACCAGGTAAACATTGACCTAAACTATTTTCAACTGAAATATCATTTTTCAAAGTTGTTGAATTAAATAAGATTTTAAAATTTTTATTGAAAGTTTTATATAAATTAACTTTAATTTTATCATTTTCATTAATTTTAATTCTAATCCAAGTTCTAAAAGTTGAACCCATATGACTCATTTGATTTGGTAATTGATTTAAATTAAATCCAACTAAGGAAGTTTCATCAGTTGGTATAAATTTAATTATACAATTTTTAAATTTTTGAGAATTCGTTAAATCAACTGAAAATCTAATACCATTATTTAATTGTGCATTATTCTTCTTTGTTTCTCTATCTCTTATTATCAGCTCATGTAAATTATATGGAATTAAATTCCAATTTGATATTAAAGTTGGATTATCAAGCGTTAAAGAAATTAAATGTGGTGTATCATTAAAATTAAAGAATTCTAAAGATTCAGATCTTATTTTAAAATATTTTAAATACTTTGGTAATTGAATAATTTCTTTAATATTATTTTGAACATTTAATTGTTGTTGTGGTTTTTGTTGTTCACGTTTTATACCAATTTTTGCATAAACTTCTAATTTTGTTATATGTTGTGGTAATAATTTAAAAGTATCTAAATCAATTTCTCCTTGATATGATATAATTTGTCCTAAATCATCATATGATTGTGGATTATAATCACCTAATATTAATTCTCTTAATTGAGTTAATTTTGAAAAATCAGTTTTAATAAAAATTGAAATTAAACAAGTAAGTTTTCTAATTGTATTACCTTCAAAATGAATACCTGTGCCATTATAGTTTGAATAGATCAATTCAGTTAATTTATCTAATTCTTTTGGAATTCTAAAAATTGATCCTAAACCAATTTTAACTTTCAATTTAATTGAAGTTGATCTAAAAACCATTTTTGGTATATTTTGAATAATTGGATAATAATTTTTAATCCACCAATTTAAATATTTTGGTTGTAAACATCCATCAACGAAAACAAATTCAATTCTTTTTTGAAATTCCATTGCTAATTGTAATAGACTAATTGAAGCAGATTTCATATCAACAACTAATTTTAAATTTTCAGTCATACTTAATAATTCTCTTAAGAGTTTTGTATCTTTAACTGGACTTGTAAATTTAATCTTAATTGATTTTAATGGTAATTTAAAGTTACTTTTATTTTCAATTATTGTTAAAATATGTAAATCAATACAATGAATTTCAGTAACATTAAACTTTAATTTTGAAAAATAATTATTAATAATCATAATCGAATTATTATAACTTGAATTATTTGTTAAGGTTAAATTTTTAACATTTGATACACCAATAATTGAAATTAAAACGCCAATTTTTTTATACTCATTACAATTACAATCTGTTGAAAAATTAAAATTTTCAATAATTGAACTTTTCATTGCAGTATAAGCTAATCTTAATGCTTTATAATTTGAATTTGGAATAGTGACATCAAATGATATACCAAATTTCACATTCAAATGAATTTTAGTATCTTTTGTAACAATTATTGTTGCTGAAGGATGTGGATCAATATATCTAACATAATTATAGATTGAAAATAAATGAGTTTCAGCTCTATTTGGCCAATCATGTTTTAATACAGCCAATGAATAAGAAAGAATTTGTTTTCTTAAATCTAATCCTAATGATAAAATAAAGTTAATATAATGATTTAAATTTGATTCAAGAGTTATAGTAGATTGTAATGGAACTAATGAAGGTTGAATGAACAATTCAGGAGAAACAACTGGAATTGAAGTAACAGGAGTTGGAATATTTAATGGAGAAGATTGAAAATCAGTTGGAGTATTTCTATTTGAATTAGCATTAACAACTCCATAAATTCTATCATTTGTAGATAAACCACAATTTTCGTCATCAAAGCTGTTATCATATTGATAACCACTTGAATCAGCACATGATTCGTCATCATCTAACATTAATGTTGTTGGTGTGCATTGATTAAATGTATCATGATGACGATTAAGCAGTTCATTGTTAGAAAAAGTGGCAACAGCAGAAGTAGCACGAACTTTTTGAGTAGAATGGCCAATTTGGTTTGAGGAAGGGAAAACCATTGAAGTAGCAGTTGGAGGAGGGCAAGGTGGAGGAGCATAAGCAAGTTGAAAAGTAGTTGGGCCATTATTATCTATACCAGAAGAAGATAAATCAAATGGCATATCAATAATACTTTGTTCAGGTTGTGGAGTTGGGAAAAAAGTTTGTTGGGTAGTATTAAAATTCAAAGAGGGATCATCATCACCTATTGAAAAAGACTGTTGTTGTATGGGATCATTCAAAGTTTGTTGCAAATTTAGTGGAGTATAAAAATGTTGATCATTATTTATTGGTAAACTATTTTTACTTTGGATTTGCAAATGAGCACTGGATAAATGTTGGTTTGCATTATTAAGGTTTAGATTTAAATTTGAAGCTTGAATCCTCTGGTTTTGTATCTGCTGACTCTGTGCTTGAAAGAGTTGAGCTTGTAATACGCTCATATAGTTTTGCTCTTGTTTAATATTATGGTTATTAGGTTGTTGTTGCAGGGAAAATTCGGGAGCGGTTGTTTGATATTGCATAAAATGGTCGACATCCAAGAAGTTTTGATGATTGAGGTCCATGGCAGGAGGAGTGGGAGAGTTAATGGGGTGTGAGCCAGAGGATACGAAGGAACGGGGCATCATTAAAAAAAAGGGGGAAAGGTCGAAGTAAGAAAAAGAAGTAGTAAAAGGATAATGGAAGAAGAAGGAAGGAAGGAAAAAAAAAAAAAAAGGGAAAGAGGAACAGTGAACTGGAAAAAGGGAAACAAGCAAAGCAAATGCTTGACTAAGAAATTGAGTTTAATAGGGTTAATTAGCGCCCAATTGTCTTGTCTTTTCCATCGGCCGGAGAAAACGCGAAATGGCAAAAAAAGCCGCGAATTCCGTCATACTTTCGCGGAAGTCGCGCAAAAGTCGCGAAAGTCGCGCGAATTTGTTTTTTTTTTTTGTTGTTATATTGAAGATGGACTTTTTTTTGTTGATTATACAGTTAATGTTCTCTTAAATCAATGAAATTTTCTTTGAAAAAACAATCTGTTAATAGTAAAAATCCCATAGAAAACAAAAAAATAAAAGATAATGATAATAAAGGAAGGATTGCCTTTTCATTGAAGAAACCAAATGGTTCAATAAGACAAAAACAAACGCAAAAAGTTAATTCAAATTCAAATTCGTTGTTTGATAATGAAGTTAAACAACAAGATCAAAATGAGCTTGGGAAAAAAGTAATAGTAACATCAACGGATCAATTAAACTTTAAAAAAAAAGATGTTGAAGAAGAACCGTTGATTATTAAACCAGCAATGACATCTGAAGAATTGGCAAGACAATCATTGTTGAAAGGTGAAGATAGTAACGATATCACAGGTCCAGTCATTCAAGGAGCCGCATTCGAAGAGACGGTGGAGGAGACCACCGGACACAGTTACGAGAAGGTGCCTGTAGAAAAGTTTGGACTTGCCATGTTAAGGGGTATGAAGCAGAAAAGAAACACAAATTAAGTTTGATTTTAACCGTTCGCTTATAGTAGTATATGGGATGTAAAAGACCAGTAATGACTACGGAGAGCCTGAGAATACAGGATAAAGACCATCAAAGACGGTTTGAACAGTTCTTACAACTTAGAGGGGTTTGTAGAAAGCAGTTTACAGAAGGCAGAGTCGTTATTGGTGGCAATGGCAGATATAACCCGTTAGTTGAACATGACCTTTTTGGTGAATCACCAGAACAATCTGATTACGAATATGAAGAAGAAAATCCATTGTATGATCTATTGACTACAGAAAATCCAGAAAGTGATGCTGATTTGTATTATGTGGAGAATTCAGATGCTTTTAGAAATGAAGGAGTTGATGATGATGATGATAATGATGATAATGATAATGATGATGCTATACTTGAAGGGTCAAATTCAATTTATTATATTGAAAGTGAAGACTCTCATAATTTAACATATCCTGAACAAAGACAGCCAATAAATACTATCACTGGATTATGTCGAATACCAATTAATTCAAATGATACTTTTAAAAACTTTGAAAATCATAATGGGTCGATTGAACCAATTAATATAATTGAAGATTATAAATTATCACATAGTATTGAATTTACAGTTGATAATCAACCGGAATTAAAATTTAAAGATTCATTAAAAGTTTCATATATTACTCATAAATACTTAAGTAATGAAAATAGTTTGAGTAATAATGGAAATTTAATGATTCAATCAAATTTTAAAAAATTTAAAAATAATTTATTTGTAATTTCAAATAAATTTAAATTAGTTATAATTGCTAGATCATCAATTTTACAAATATTTAATATTATTGAGATTTATGAAAATCAATTTAATATTTTTTTTCAATTTGATTCAAAACCATTACATACCAATGATGAGCATATAAATAACTCAACCTTACCATACTATCCACATACAATTAATTATTTAAAAGTTGGTAATTTTCTTGGTAAAGAAACATTAGTTTGTGCAATTGATGATGGTAGAATATTAGTTTATATATTAGAAGAATTAATAAAAGAAATTAATGAATTCAAATCCAATAACTTTTCTAATAATAATGAAGAATTTAAATGTAAACCAAGTTATGAATTAATTGGAGCATCTTCAATTTGGGGTATTGATATCTTAGATAATATGATTATAAGTTCAGATAATTCTCAAAGGATAAAATTATTTTATTTTATTGAAGGGGAATTTAAATCAGTACAAACTCATCAAATACTACACAATATACCAAGTATAAGTTTTATACACACTAAAGATAAAGAAAATATTTATGTTTCA
This sequence comes from Ambrosiozyma angophorae, assembly GCA_030567475.1. NCBI lineage: Eukaryota > Fungi > Ascomycota > Pichiomycetes > Pichiales > Pichiaceae > Ambrosiozyma > Ambrosiozyma angophorae. The sequence continues at coordinate 10,609 of JAJLSH010000060.1, read as the reverse complement.
TGTGGGTCAATAAGCGGGGAATTAATTATATTTAAATTCCCAATAATTTTTGAAGATTTTAAATTTATTAAATTCAAACCCCCATTTATTTTATATCGTACAATATTTAATGATAATTTTTGGAATATAACATCAGTGGATTCTAAAGATTTTAAAGAAGTTAATTCAATTCAAGAATTAACAGGAATTTATTACACGTTTGAAGAAGAAAATGAAATTTATAATAAATTATTATTAGAAAGTTCAGTATTAGATTTTGAAATTGATTCTTTTAAATCAAGTGAATTTGGAATATCAGCAAATTTTCAACATTTTTTTATACCAACTATATCAATATCATTACCAAAGAATCAAATAATAAATAAATCATTTGGTAGTATCACTGATAAATATCGTCGAATTAAAAAATTATTTGATAATTATTATAATAAATATCAAAGGGGGAAAGTTAAACAAATCAAATCAAACAATGGTAAATCATATTGGGAAATGAATCCCGATAGTAATAATACTGGTAATTCCGTACTGGAGAATAAGTATTTACTATTAACAACAACAACCAAAATTGGATTATTTAAAAGTTTAAATTTAATTAATAATTCAACTATATCCCAATTATTTAATTATAAACCAATAATTGAAGATTTGAAATATTTTAATAGATTATCCTTTTCCTTATTAATTAAAGAATTGAATTGTTTCATAGTTGGTTCTCAAATTGGATTAATTTCAATATTTAGATTAACCAAATTTAGAGGATTATATTCATTAAGGCAAGAATATTTATTACCAAACCATAATAAACTTTTTGTTAATTTAGGTAATGAAAATGAAATTGGTAATTCGAATTTAAGTGGAATTGTTAGAACTTTAGTTGGATTAGATTATGAAAAAAGAATTGGTGATAATGGTGATAAAGAATTCTTTTTATATGTTACTTTTATTGATGGACTTTGTTTAATTTATAAAATTGAAGATGATTTAAAATTAGATTTATATAATGATTAATTTATTTATGTACAGAATTGTTAATTGGTGTGTTTTTTTTTTTTTTCAACCATTGGTTTGATTACAGAAGAGAAAATTATAAAATCAAAAATGTAAGAGCGGTGGTGTAGTAGATGGTTTAAATAGCAATATGCTATTTAGAGAGAAAAAAAAAAATAAGAGTATAAAAGTATTATTCATAACAGGCAAAACAACAACTTATATCTATTTAGTTTTTTCAGCTTGTTTCTTTGCAATATCATCAGCAGTTGGCATACCTTCAGTAACGATTTTACCTAAAGTTATATTTTGTTCAGCCATCATTTCTTTTGTCTTTTCTTGTTCTTCTTTTAATAATTTTTCACCATTTTCTTTTAAATAGTTATACATATTTAAATAATTTTTTTGACCCATTTCTCTAATTAAATCCAATGGGAATTTTTTGTTACTATTAAAAGTAGATAATCCAAGCATTTTAGTAACATAGTTTCCTCCGCCATTATTTAAATGATCTTTTTCCCATTGTTTTCTCAATTTTAATTCTCTTTTAGCAAATTCTTCAGGAATATGACTTTTATCTTTGAATGAATTTAAAACTTGTCTAACATCTTTAATTGGTTGAGTGGCAATGAATTCTAAAAATGGAATTAAAGAAATCAAACTGTTATCACCTTTTTCACCTAACCATTTATTAATTGGAATTGCATTTTCTGGTTGTAATGAGTAAGAATCTTCATTTGGATCAATAATAATAACTTTTTTCAAATCTCTATTTAATAAACTTAAATCTTTAACTAATTTGTCATCTTTTAAAGAACAAACTTCTTTAAATAAAGAATAAGTAATAAAAGCATGGTAAGGATCTAATTTTTGAACATATTGTTCAGCAAAAGCCATTGAAGAATTTGAAAATATAACAATTTCATAATATTGTGATAAATAACCTAAGAAATAATCAACACCTGGTCTCTTTGCAGTTTTCCAACCACTTTTATAAGTCCAATCGGAATGAACTAACAAATCATTTAATTCTAAAACTAAAGTTAATGGACGTCCATAAGGTTCAGGCAATGGATTAGGTAATAATTCATTAAAAGCAGGTTCGGTTAAAACAGAAGAGATACCAATCACTCTTTTTTTAAATCTATGAATGATTTTACTTGGAGTATAACCATTTTCTTCTTCTTTATATAAATCAGGTTCTTCAATTTCATCAAAATTTCTACAAGAATAGCCAACTCCTGCAATTGAAGCACCTAAAAGAGAATACCAAAACAATTGAGACATACGTTCTTTCTTCTTATCCAAACTTGATTTGGTGTTATTCTTTCTCTTCTTTGTATTTGAGAATTCATCCTTTTGATCCTGCCCTTGTTGTTGCTGTTCTTGTTCTTGATTAAGTTCAGGGTCTTGTTGGTTAATTTTCTTTAACATATCATCGTCCAAGATTTTCTTACCGTTGAAGAGTTTTCCAGTAGAGTGGAATGAACGGACAACGAAAGGAGTACGACGGAAGGTATTAGCAGAAGCTGTAGCAGCTGTAGCAGAAGCTAGAGCAGTACGTCTGGAGGCCAGTAGCAGGGATTTGAGCATTGGCGTTGGCGTTGTTTAGTTGAGTTGAAGAGGGAGAGTACGTTTACTGAAAAGTTTTACAATGTGCCAGGCCGAAGGTCATCCTCTGGTCATGGGTCGATGCCTCTGGACGAGCCAGTGGCAGACCTGCGGACGATGGTTTTAAGGCTGAACTGTTGGTTTCCGGCGTCAGACACAGCAGGACAGACAATTATTCTGCTGTTCTGCTATGGCCCAAAGACCTGTGTCTGGCGCCGTGACAAGAAGAAGAAGAAGAAGGTAATAGGGGGGAAAGAGAGAAACTGCGCAGTTTCTTTCAGCTACTTATACTCCCAAGACAACGGGCATGTCCAACCTGCAATCCCAGCTAGCTTCGTTCAGAAAGTCTTTGAAGAACTCATCTGCTGCTCTACATGCCAAACGTCAAGCTCCAGACCAACCATCTCGTGGGTCAACTCCTGTTGTAACTTCTGTAACTACTCCAAAACGTCAGAAAGTGTCTTCTTCTGGAATTACCACTACCACTAATACTAATACTTCTAATACTTCTACTTCGAATACTTCTTCTTCTTCTTTATCCCTACAATTAGTTAAAGCAACTGATTTTATTAAAGAATGCGATCGTCCAATTACTTTGGATGAATTATCAATGCATATGAAACATCAAATTGATTCAAAATTATTAAATTTAATTTCAAATTTAGATAGATATAAATATGATCCGATTAAAAAAACTTTACAATATTTATCCTTACATAATATTAAAAATGCAGATGATTTATTAAAAGTTTTAAAAAATCAACCAACTTTTGAAGGGTTATCTGTTAAAAAATTAAAAGATGGTTGGAATAATTGTATTGAAACCATTAATAAATTAGAATTAGATGAAAAAATTATTGTTCATAAAACTAAAAAAGAAAACTCTCCAAGACATATTTGGTACAATTATAATAATTTACCATTAAATAATGTAATTAATGGTGAATTCAAATTATTATGGAATAAGATTAAATTACCAAAATTAAATGATGAATTAATTGATGAATTAATTAAAAATAATTTAAAACCAACAAATGTTGATCCAAATTCAATTAAAGGTAAAATAATACCTAAAGTCCAAGAAAGGAAACTAAAGAAATCAAAGAGAGGTAAAATTACTAATGTTCATATGAAGGGAATATTAAAGGATTATAATTGAAGGTATTTTATAGTATTTCCTTTATATATCATTTTATATATATATATATATATACATTCGCACACCAAATAGTCTAAGTAAAATAATAACGTTACTTATTACCTTTATATTAATAAATTATTAAAATATATGTAACACATCAATTAACAATTATACACAATAACTATTTTTTATTCTTCTTATGTTTTTTATCCTTTTTATCCTTTTTATCTTTCTTATCCTTCTTCACTTTTTTAATTGAATCTTCTTCTCCATTCTCTTCTCTTTTTCTTTTATTACTTTGCTCACTATTTTTAGCTTCTTCATAATCATTAGATCCATACCCAGTTGGGAAATGTCTCATTCTTAATCCGTCAATTCTAGGAACATCTTTTTTCTCTTCTTTAATTTTATTTAAATTAATTTTTGGAATTTCAATTTTTTTTGATAAATTATAAAATCTTGAAAATCTTAATTTATTTTGATTATTTAAATATTTACCATCTTCATTTGGTGTTAAAATTGAGTAATTTAATGAATCTAAATTATCTGTAAAAATTTGTTCTGATAATTTAAATTCTTCATTATTTAATAACTTAATTTCACTAAATTCACCTATATTTAAATTTAATTTGAATTTCTCTAGTTTACCAAATTCATTTAAATTAAAATCAGGTGGTAACTTAAATAACCATAATTGTTTTTTATTATTCTTTAATTTTTTAATTGATTTTAATTCATTTTGTAATTTATACTGTTTTGGTGGATTGAACTTATATTCTTTATCTTCTAAATCGGAATCTATGTCTGAATCTATATCTGATGGGCTTATTCTTTCTGATGATAAATATTTTTTAGTTGACATTTTTTTAGTTATATTATTTATAACCTTTATGTAAAAAAAATCAACAAAAAATTTAATCTATATAAAAAAACAACTGAAAAAAAAAAAAAAAAAAAAAATATTGTCCGAATTGTGTGTAAACCGGACGATCAAGTATTAAAAATATAGTTCACAAAAAAAAAAACATTACTTTAATTGAGACAAATAATTAAACATAAATAAAAATCAAATATCATATCATAATATGATATGAATTCTATAGAACTATATATACTTATATGTATACATATATATATATTTATGAAAGTAAACTTTTCAATGTCCATCCTCAGTTCTTTCTCTAATTAATTTCACCATAATCACCACTATTAAACATTGAAATTTCAACAGCTGCTTTAACATCAACTAAATCTAAAGTTTCTAATCCATCACCAACATTTTTAAATTTCTCATTTAATGCTCTTGCACGCTCAGCGGATCTTAAATATGCAGATTCATCACCTGTAACATATTTACCTGTAAAAACACCAACTTCAAATGAATCAATTGAAGGAGGTTTCTCGTTTGTTAAAATTTGGGATTGAATTGTATCATCTCTTGAAACAACAGGCGTTAAAGCTAATTCTAGTTCATTTTCTTTGATTTGGCTATCTGGTTTACAGCAATCAATTAAATCCTCTAATTTTTGATAGAAAACTTTATCAGCACCAATTTCTTTTGCAATTTCATCATCATTTCTTCCAAAACCAACTAATGCTCTATTATCTGCTAAATCAATACCATAAACATGATTATGTCTAATAACTGGTGAACATGATGCAAAATAAACTTTTTTAGCACCTGCTTCTCTTGCCATATTAACAATTTCTTTTGATGTTGTACCTCTAACAATTGAATCATCAACTAATAAAACTGATTTACCATAAAATTCTGATGCCATAGCATTTAATTTTCTACGAACTGAAGATTGTCTTTGTTTTTGATCAGGCATGATAAATGTTCTACCAACATATCTATTTTTAATAAAACCTTCTCTATATGGGATATTTAAGCTAACGGCAGTTTCTAACGCTGAATGTCTAGATGTATCTGGAACAGGAATAACAACATCAATTTCTTTTAAAACATCTTTATTGATCGATTCAAATCTTGATTTAATATTTTGAGCTAATTTAACACCCATTTCTAATCTTGATCTGTAAACACTGATACCATCTAAAACAGAATCAGGTCTTGCAAAATAAACATATTCAAATACATCTGGACTATAAGATTTCATTTTAACAACTTGTTTAAATTCAGGTTGCATTGTTGCCTTCGGTATTATAACTGCTTCACCTGGTAAAATATCTCTGTAAACTTGAAACCCATGAGCTTTCAAGACAACGGATTCAGATGCTAACATATAATCTTTTGATCCATCATTCTTTAATCTCTCACCAATTAATAAAGGTCTTATACCATGAGGATCTCTAAAACCAATTATACCATAACCAGCTAACATTGTAACACAAGCATAACCTCCTCTAACTTTTTTATACACACCTAATAAAGCTTTGAAAATATCACTATTATTAACTCTTGATTTGTCATAAGTTGCTAGTTCAGCAGCAAATAAATTTAATAATAATTCGGAATCAGAATCAGTATTAATATGTCTATGAACAACTTCATCCATATATTTTTTTAATTCCTCACCATTTGTTAAATTTCCATTATGAGATAATGAAATACCATATGGAGAATTAACATAAAAAGGTTGTGCTTCCGAAGTTGCAGATGAACCAGCAGTTGGGTATCTCAAATGGGCAATACCCATACTACCAACTAATCCTAACATTCTATGTTGAGTGAAAACATCTTTTGCCATACCGTTACCTTTACATTGGTAAAATCTACCACCTCTACCACATGTCACAATACCAGCAGCATCTTGACCTCTATGTTGAAGAAACAGAGAGGCATCAAATAGTTCGCTTGCACAGTTGGCGTTTTGGTCAGAGCATACAAGACCTAGAATACCACACATTTTGAAGAATTTATATACAGTATGTAGTTCAAGGTGAAAAAAAAAAAAAAAGTTTCTTAACCCCAGAATCACATAAATAAAAAAAAAAAAAAATAGAAAATTAATTATACCTAGATAAAAGATAAATAAAAAAAATAAAAAAAAAAAAACGATTTGACTTCTTTCGCCGCTCAATTTCCCTCACTAAAATAAAAGGCGCAGAGCCCGGCGGGACTCGAACCCGCAACCATATACCTCCGGAAGATAACGTGCTAACCATTGCACCACGGGCCCATGCGACTACTTTGAACGTCGTATTTAATAGATAATAAAGCTTATTCAAGCCTCAGAGCCGCAAATAGTAAGCC
>JAJLSH010000059.1:0-47017 GCA_030567475.1 Ambrosiozyma angophorae | reverse complement strand
AGACAACAACAACTTATTGTTATCGTTCATTCCAATGTCATCAATTCAATTATTTACAATGAATTTTTCGTTAGGAACTACCTTTAAAGCATAAATGATTTGCATCATCAATGGTCATTTATTTTTTTTGTTAGCCTAAAGCACGTTAATTTCAACGAAATTCTGAGTTGATGAATCTTCAAATTAGCAGTTTTGAATGATCTGTAAATATCATGTCCTATTTAATTGTCCGTTAATTATATCGAAATAAAAAAAATACTCGAAATTTACTTAGTTTAGGACTTTTCATCGGCAACATTTTGACTCGCCTAAAAACACATAAGGAAAGTTGAAGGTTCTCCAGGGTACTTAACTCCACCAATCAGTACTTATAGATACGGAGAAATGTTAGGTCACGTGCTCTATTAAGCGAGCCGCAAATTTTAGAATTTTATTCAAATTCGCCATAAACTGCTATTCAGTGTCATGTGTTTTCTTCGTCGCTGTTTCTTGCTGTTCGCTAAGCAAGTTAAAAAGTCGGCGTAGGAAAACCTAAAACGTATCGGGAAAGTATCTCTTAGTGAAGAGACGTTTTGAGAGTATGTATACATTTAATGTATGCTATCTTCAAAATCAGTGATCAGTGATCTAACAATTTCTGTATTTGGAAAGGTTTTGCTTTAAATAAAGGTGCGGGTATACCAACTATCAATCAACCTTGATAGTAGTATTTTCGTTATTAACTGTACTTAACGTTTTTCTGGATAGTCTATATCATCAGAAACCTCCAAATCGCTTCTTTAGCATTTGGATTATAAATATAGCTGCAGTTCCTGGTTTTATTTATCGTTCTTCTTTTGCTATCACATTCTTATCATTTAGATAATCATAATTTATAATGACAATTGAAGAAAGTCAACCACACTACAAATTTTTACCAAACAGAAAGGCAACTATCATTACTGCACCATTTTCAGGTGGTCAAGGTAAAGGTGGTGTCGAAAATGGTCCAGAAAAATTATTCGGCTTTGGTTTATTAAAAGACGTTGAAGAACTAGAATGGGAATATACAGTTGATAACCCATTAGAAGGTACTGATTTAATTCATATGAAGAAAGATTCATCTGACGTTTATAAAAACTGTCTAAGACCTCAGATGGTTTCAGAATGTTGTGAAAAGATCTATGCTTCTTGTTACAAAGCTCATATGAATAAGACCTTAACTATTACTATTGGTGGTGATCACTCAATTGGGATGTCAACTATTTCGGCCTTTGTAAATGTTCATCCAGATGGTGGTATCATTTGGGTTGATGCTCACGCCGATATTAATACCCCATCAACTACTGAATCTGGTAACTTACACGGTTGCCCAGTTGCATTTGCCATGGGATTAGATCAAGAAAACTGGCCTCCACATTTCAAGTGGTTAGCTGATGTTAAAACAAAAGTTAAGCCATCTCAAATCACTTATATCGGTTTAAGAGATATTGATAAGGGTGAAAAGAAGATTTTAAAAGATTTAGGAATTAAAGCCTTCTCCATGTATCATGTTGACAAATACGGTATTGCCGAAGTTGTTAAGAGAGCTATTAACCATGTTACCGATGGAGGTAAAAACCCACTTCATTTATCTTATGATGTTGATGGTATTGATCCAATGTATGTTGCAGCTACTGGTACCCCAGTTAGAGGTGGTTTAACTTTAAGAGAAGGTTTATTCATTGTTGAGGATATCGTTAATTCTGGATGTTTAACAAGTTTGGATATTGTTGAGGTTAACCCAGCTTTAGCATCAAGTGAAGTCCATATTGTTGACACTGTCAGTACTGGTTTATCAATTGCTAGATGCGCTTTGGGTGAAACTCTTCTGTAATTGTTTTAATGTTTAACGCTTTTTTCTTAAAAATATTTTAGTTATTAACTTCCTTTTGCATGTCCTTTTACTAATTCTATACACATACCCCACTTTTTATATTTCCTACTTTAAGCTTGAAAAAGTTAAGTTAACTTAAGTAGAAACCTCCCCTTTGGGAGTTGTAGACTATCGGATATACCACATATTGCGGCGAGAAGGCTTCCTGTAACGGCCGTCGTGGGGAAAAACATCTCTAATCAACATATTTTCGTCAACAAAACTGAATTATGACTAACAATTTTTTTTCTTCTTTACCACCGTCATCAACGATATATACATATATATATATATATATATATATATTTATATCTTTTAACTTAGTTGTTTCAAACTTTTCAAATAAGTTATATTAAGAGGCATTCAAAGTTTGTCACCTAAAAATGTCCACCGAGGAATTTGAATTGAAGGAAATTCAAGAAAAATTTGAGCAAACTAATAAAGACCCACCACCAAGATATGCTGGCTTTATTGCAGGTGTTTTTAGTGGTGTCATGAAAAATGCTATAGGTCATCCTTTTGATTCGGTGAAGGTTCGTCTCCAAACAAGTGAAGGTAGATTCAAAGGCCCTCTAGATTGTACATTGAAAACTCTTAAACTAGAGGGAATAAGGGGTTTATATAAAGGTTTTACACCTCCCTTATGTGGCTGGGTTATGATGGATTCAGTAATGCTAGGGTCACTGCATGTTTATAGAAGATTTGTCAAAGATAATTTTTATGCTGATCAAGAGAAATTACCATTATTAGGGCATTGCATTGCTGGTTTAGGCTCTGGATTAACAGTTAGTTTTGTTGCTGCGCCAATCGAACAATTGAAAGCAAGATTACAAGTTCAATATGATGCCAAATCTAAAAAATATACTGGCCCTATCGATTGTTTATTTAAGCTAGTGAAGCATGATGGTATTAGAACACTATATAAAGGTTTAATTCCAACAATGATTTTTAGAACGAATTTTATTGTCTGGTGGGGGTCATATGAAATCATCACAAATTGGTTCAAAGACCATACCAAGATGAACAATGCAGCTATCAATTTTTGGGCAGGGGGTTTATCGGCAACGTGTTTTTGGATTACTGCTTATCCCGCTGATGTAGTTAAAAATGTGATAATGATTGATGATGTTAAAAATCCAAAATTTAAAAGTTATTCCGATGCTGTCAAATATGTTTATAGAGAAAAAGGTGGGTTAAGAGGTTTTACAAAAGGTTTCACGCCAAGTATACTAAGAAGTTTCCCAGCAAATGCAGCTGCTTTGGCTGCGTTTGAAGCAATTATGAGATTGTTCGGTTAGAGATACAGAACCTTTATAAAAAACAGTTTCCACGTTTTCGTTTTTTTCTTTTTAAATAGAGTAATATAGAATATAAAATAGGGTAGGGAGTGGTGTATAAGTAGAAGAATAGGCGCGCAACCAGAAGTTGCACTTTTTTTGATCCACCGAGAAGTGGTGGGAGTAGCTTTGTTTATATTTTCTTACCTCAGACTATTTAAGTAGTCAATTTCTTCACCAGCACCAAAACCCAATTTGTGTTCCACCGTCTATAAACTGCCACTTGCTGGATAACTTACTTTGTTTGGTGTCGCTGTATGTCTAAGCGTTCATCTCTAATAAACCCGTTTGGGTTCAGTTCTCCGCTGAAACACAATAAACAGAAAACAGGGCATGATAAATCAAAAACGAAAACAACTACAAAAGAAACAGGAGTTAAAACTGAAATTTTAAAGGTTTCTGAAAATAAGAGATTGACTGTAAATTTACCAGGTCCAAGTCATACACTGTCTAGTCCAAAGATTACAAATAGATCAATCGATACACCAAAACTTTCAGGGTCCCCAATCAAACAAAACTCAGAAACAAATTATTCCACCAATGAAGTCAACAGAACATCACAACCTTCATTTCATATAGAAGGAAACGTTAAGTTAGAAGATCAAGAGAGTATAACGAAACCTCCTCAAAAATCAAATGACTTAAACGATAATAATCTGAATAGAACTACAAGTACAACTTCATCTTTCTATCCAAATGGATCTCCATTCGTCAATACGAGGTCTATATCAGGTACATCATCATATTATGCAGCCGCAAATAATAATTCTAAAGGATTAGATAGATCACATTCAAATGCATCTTCATATTATCCTCAGTTGGGGACGGCTAGTAGAAAGCCTAGTGTTGCTGGTACGGTATATCCAGAAACACTCTATGAAAATCCATATTGCAATGAAACAGTCCCAAAATCTAAAAGAAGAGCTCCGCCAAGTATGCTTGAAGACTTGCCACCTTTACCCCCAATGGACAATTCAATTTATGAAGAAGGAAGTATATATGTTACAACTCCCCGCTCAGTATCTCCCGTTAGAAGAGGTGACACCGCTGTTAGAAGTCCTAAAAATTCTTCTGGTTTTACATATCAACGGCCAATTCATGAAGAAACATCTTCCGAAAATTGTACTCCAGTTAAGCACCCAACTCCTAAAAAACTTCCTGCTGTCCCCCAATTTAAGGAAAGCGATCGGCAAAGTTTAGCACTACAGGAAGATGAAAGGCCATTGTTAAAGAAGCAAGAAATTTCACCTATTCCACAAGGTACACATATTCCTAGAACTGAGATCATAAAGCCAATTCCAAAAACAGAAATTAACATATCTAATAATTCTCATCATAGCCCAACTAGAACATTTGGTTTAAGTCAGGTTAATTCATCGAGAGTCTTAAGCTTATCGGATATTGAAGCAATTGCAGACAACCCAGATTTTGAGGCAGATTTTTCAAAGAATGAATTTAGCGTTCCTTCAAAAGGCTCCAAATTTGAAGATTCAAATAATGTTTGTCTAGACACTTTACCCAAACAAGTTCTACAAGTTGATTCACTTTCTTCTGCGACTCATAGAAGCATTCCGTCATCTCCCAATTTTACTGATCTACATAAAATGACAGCAACCCCTAATCAAAAGTCTTCTGATATTGATAAATTTTCTTCTGCACGTCCTACTAGTCCCCCAAAAGCGAATTATAGAAAATCATTAAATTTTTTCCCTCAACCTCAATTAGCTACTTCGAGTGTTCTATCAACCTCAACTGTTTCAACTGATGATCAGAAATTTTATGATGTTCATGAAGAACCACAATCAGTTTGGTCTGCACAAAGTGATTTAAATTCATGGGAAAATATTAATGGTACTCAAAATAATATTGATACAACCGTTTTGAACCCGATTATCGATATAATAGATAAAAGTCTTGAAGTAAAAGGAAACTATGTATTAGATGAAGAAGGGTCTTCATGGAGAAAAGGAGACGACAACGATGATTTTGGTTCTGATTCCGAAGACTCAGGTTTAGATGTTGAACTCCATTCCAAGCTTTATGATACTTCGTATAACAATGACGAAAGTATAATCAACGATATTAAAAAGGATCATTTGATTATTCCTAGCATTAGTTCTAAAAGACATTCTTTACTTGAAGACGAATTTACTAAAGATACTTCGACTACGGAGTATAATAGGCAAGCGCTTTCCGATAATGAAGAGGATCTTATTTTAACAGAACTTAATTTTGAATCGCCGACTCCTGAATTAGATTTTTCTTCTACTTTTGATAAACAGTTAATTAATGAAGAGTTACGAATGAAAGAACTTTATGGTAATTCAAGTGATGATGAAGTTGAAGATGAAGATTTGGATACAAGTAACAACAACGATTTATCTTCAAATGCTGATTATTTCATTAGACCTACAACTAAACTGTCAATTGAAATTGATTCAAGATCAGTAGATGATGATCACAGTTGGTTAGAAACACCAACGAGCCCTGTCAAATCATTTAGAGGTACAGATATCAATGTTATTTCCCCTGTATCGATTATAGAAAGAAGAAATCTAATTGTCGCTAATAAATCAAGTACAGAAACCACTAGTAACGAGTTTGACGATAATGATTCAAAGTCGAGTGGATTAAACTTTAGTGCACATCATTATAACCATTTTGATGTTGATGACGAAGATGACAGACTTCATGAAATGATTGTTGTAAATCCAACTTCAGAGCCGTTATCTAAAGAACCAGTTCATGATAATCACTCAGAAACAGGTTTATATGAAGCAAACAATGTTAATAGTTCATTCACGACGAGTACAAACACCTCAAATATTCTTCCAACAACTTCAAGTTCCCATCAGCAACAATCAAATGATATGTTTTATTTTGAATCGAAGGATAACACATTGCCAATCACCTCACATCACAAAGCAGTCAGGAAACCTCCACCGGGATATATTCCAAATATAAATAATATCAATCCTGCTTCCTTCAATACTTCACCAGCGACTACTGGATTAGGCATATCATCAATTCCTTCACAAACTTTGGATTCAAGCTTAGAATCACATATTCCTTCAAACAGTTCGAGTGGTGTTCGTTTTGAAGACCAAAATCTAACTGAAGTTAAAGTAGAGAGATCAGAATATATTGAAAACCTCCGCAAACTTGGAAAATTTTGTGTTTTGGAAGATTCAATCCCTGATAAATTACTGCCCATCTCAATTCGAGCAACCACAACAAATAATACTAATTACAATAATAAGAATCCAAGTAGAAATGACTTTATAAGAAAGCATGTCAAAAGTATGTCATACCAATCAAATCATTCCTTTGGATCATTAAAACATGGAAACCTAACGAAGACTAGGTTGTTTGCGTCTGAAATCGATGCAAATGAATTACCGGATTCTAAATTAAGTCGTTCATTGGATAGAACCAAAGTTCCGACTGATCCAGATGCTGAAATCATTGCAGTTACAGAGCAACTACGAAAATTGACAGAAAGGCCAACAAAGCAGTCACTAGATGACAGAGAAGGTGGAGCTGATGGAGAATTAAACCGCTTCGACAGTGTCAGAAGCCCTGAGTGTGAAGACCGTGGGAAATTTAAATTGTTTATTGCTAATCCAGACAACGATAGTGACTAACGATTATTAATTTGTTTAACTGTGTACAATAATGCTATTATATATTTAAAATAATACTAATTATACTAATGAAAAACTGTCCGGTTTGTTCAGCCACCATCCGAGTATGGGCCCAGGTCGTGCGCGTGCCGTTCCCGCTGCGAAGTTGACAACAAATCGAAGGTAAGGATCAAGAAGTACCAGCAACCTATTTTCAAGTTAGCATTGCAACATCAGCACACTTGAAATTCTACTACAAAGATGCCTGTCGATGTTTCATATACCATGGTTTTTGAGGTATGTCCTACTTTATAAGTTTTATAAAACAAAGATTTCTTATAAAATGGTTTTCTGTTACTAACTTATAAATTTCATTACTTTTTTTTATAGCCAAATTTATCTGGCCAACCAAGTCAGAGTGATTTCATGAGAATTTTAGAAAAGGGTGATGATGACGATAAGATCGATGCCATGAAACAGATCTTGATCACTATGTTGAATAGTGATTTGATGCCTGGTTTATTAATGCACATCATCAGATACGTTATGCCTTCGAAAAGTAAAGATTTAAAAAAATTATTATACTTCTATTGGGAAATCTGCTCAAAGTACGATGGTGAAGGCAAATTAAGACATGAAATGATTTTGGTTTGTAATGCCATTCAACGTGATTTACAGCATCCAAATGAATTCATTAGAGGTAATACATTAAGATTTTTATCGAAATTGAAAGAACCTGAATTACTTGAGCCATTGATCCCAGCCTTAAGACTATGTTTAGAACATCGCCATGCCTATGTTAGAAAGAATGCTGTCTTTGCTGTTGCTTCTATTTTTAAAGTTTCTGATCATTTGATTCCCGATGCAGCAGAATTATTAGCTACTTTCCTAGCAATTGAAAGCGATTCAACTTGTAGAAGAAATGCTTTTGTTTGTTTAGGGCAATTAGATAGAGAGTCTGCTTTGAGATATATTCAAGATCAAAATATTGCTGGTTTAGATCCGTTGATTCAATTATCGTTTATCGAATTTATCAGAAAAGATTCATTAGTTGATACCGAATTAAAACAAGCTTATCTATACATTGTTTCCGAATTATTGGACTCTGATAATACTGCTGTTGTTTATGAGGCAGCTACAACTTTATCTGTTTTATCCTCATCTCAAAGCGCTATTTCCAGTTCTGCTGGTAAATTTATTGAATTGGCTCTTAAAGAATCTGATAATAATGTTAAACTGATTGCCCTGGAAAGAGTTAATGAATTACATGAAAAAAATGAAGGTATGTTAGAAGATACATGCCTAGATATTTTAAGAATTTTGAATTCAACATCATTAGATGTCAGAAAGTCTGCAATTGACATTACTTTGAAGTTAGTTTCCAGTAAAAATGTTGATGATGTTGTCAAATTATTAAAGAAAGAATTACAAAAGACTGCCACATCAGATGAAGAAAAAAATGCTGAATATAGGCAATTATTAATTTTTGCTATTCATTCTTGTGCTATTAGATTCCACGAAGTTGCTGCTAATGTCGTTGACCTATTATTAGAATCTGTTCCAGAATTGAATACTATTGCAGCGACCGAAGTTATTACATTTGTTAAACAAGTTGTTGAAAAATTCCCAGATTTAAGAAGTACTATTATAGAAACATTGTTGAAATCCTTAAAATCATTCAAGAGTGGTAAAGTGTTTAGAGGCGCTTTATGGATTATTGGTGAATATGCATTGGAAGAAAAGTCAATTCAGTTAGCATGGAAAGTTATTAGATCCAATATTGGTAAGGTCCCAATTTTAGTTGATGAGCCAAAGAATGAGGAAGAAGAAGAAGAAGGAACTGGACAACTTACTAATGGCAACAAAGTTCATTCTTCATCCGGTCCAAAGATTTTAGCTGATGGAACATATGCTACTGAAAGTGCATTATCTGAAACTCCAAAGATAGATACAAGTACTTCTTCTGTCAATGCTACTCCGTTGAGAACATTAATATTGGACGGTGATTACCATTTAGCAGTTGTTTTATCATCAACCTTGGTTAAGTTAATTTTGAGATTGAGTACCATTATTGATAAAGTTGGTTTAATTAATGCTTTGAAAGCTGAAGCCATGTTGATTATGGTTTCTATTATAAGAGCCACTTCAAACTTGGGTAGAAAGAGTATATCAGATGATCCATTAGAAAGAATTGCAGCTGACATTAAGGTGTTATCTGAAGGTGAAGGTGAGGTTGCTTTAGCAAAACATGCTTTCTTGGAGGACACAAAAGAAGCGTTTAGAGAGCAATTATCCGTGGAAGCCTCAAAGAAGAGAGCAGAAGAGTTAGAAGCTTTACATGATTCTGCTGAACAGGTTGATGATGTTATTTTGTTCAGACAATTAGATAACAAAGACCAAGTTGTTTCTTCTGAAGTCGCCGAAGAAGAATCTGATTTGTCCGCTATTGGATCTTCAGTTCAAAAGGAAGACTTATCATCTAGATTAAAGAAGATTACGCAGTTAACAGGTTTCACGGATCCAGTGTACGCTGAAGCTTATGTTAAATCCAATCAATTCGATGTTACTCTGGATGTGCTGTTAGTCAATCAAACTACTGAAACCTTACGTAACTTAACAGTTGAATTTGCAACATTGGGAGATCTAAAAGTAATTGATAAGCCAACTACCCAAAATATTGGTCCATATGGATTCCATAGAGTACAAACTACTATTAAGGTTACTTCAGCTGACACTGGTGTTATCTTTGGAAATATTGTTTATGAAGGCCACCATGCTGATGAATCTACAATTGTTATTTTAAGTGATGTTCATGTTGATATTAACGATTATATCAAACCGGCGTCATGTTCGGAAGGGCAATTTAGAAAGATGTGGAATGAATTCGAATGGGAAAACAAGATAAATGTCAAATCAACGTTAATGTCATTGAAGGAATACTTTGATGAATTGATAGCCGGTACCAACATGAACAACTTGACTCCTGGTGCTGTCATTGGTGAAGAATGCCGTTTTCTATCTGCCAACTTATATTCCAGATCAGCCTTTGGTGAAGATGCACTAGCTAACGTCTGTATTGAAAAGACCTCTACTGGTAAGATAGTGGGGCAAGTTAGAATCAGAGCCAAGACCCAGGGGTTGGCTCTTTCGTTTGGTGATAAGGTTGCTGCGATTGCTAGAAAAAGCAACAGAGCTCCTGTCATCAAGGTTTAGAAGTGTGTACTGTTTGTAGTCATATCAAAATTCTAGTATCAAAAGTTAAAAAAAAGAGTAATATTTGTGTCGAACTGTACTTCCTCGGCATATTTGTTTAGCGAGAGAAAGATGTGAAATACGTGCCCAATTTCGTATGTGTTCCAACCAACCACTCTCGAAACACACAAATTGACTAGTAGCTTCCTTCACGGCACCGATCTCTTTGCTGTTCTCAGAGCACTCAAATGTCGTTGATTTTAGAATTCAGAAAGACCTATGAATATAATGATCCACTTGCCGATCTTTCGTTCCCAGGTTTCTACACTCATTTAGCTCCTTTGCTGCAAACATCCTTAGGTTTGTCTGATCAATCGATACAGAACATCAAAGTGATTATCGTTGGTGTTTCTTTATACAATGCTATTTTCGTGATTGGAAAGTTAATTCTACTGGCTAGTAACAATTTTAAGAATGAACTTCACAATGAACGTAGTAGAGTTGATTTTTGTCTGAAGTTAGTCAGCTTCTTCCAAGCTATTTTGATCGTGGTGTTGGGTATTCCTGTTTTTGGTAACAAGTATTTACAAGTTGACCACGTTTTTAGTGCTACTCCATACAGTTACTTCTATGGTTCCTTAGCATTATCATATTTTATTTGGGATTCGATTGCCACTTTATACTACATTGAATACTGTGGTATCGGATTTGTGTTGCATGGTTTGGTGAGTACAATTGTCTTTAGTGTTGCTTGCTTTTACCCTTATATTCATTGGTACTCTGCCATTTTCTTATTATTCGAAGTTTCTACTCCTTTTCTAGACATTAGATGGGTGGGTTTAAGATTTAAGGCTGTGGGTGAAACATTCAAATTGATCAACAATATTATCTTGATTTTAATCTTCTTCTTCATTAGAATTTGTTGGGGTTGGTATCAAGTTTTTCAATTATCAATTGACTTCTGGGAAGCTAGAAACGATCCAAGATTTACTATTGCGGGGGCTGCTATCATCTTATCTTGTAACCTTGTTTTGGATGTCCTAAACATTTGGTGGTTCTCAAAGATGATGTGCGTTGCTATTAATACCTTAAAACAGATGTTTGGTAAGACTTATAATGATGATAAACTGAAGTTAATGTAATTTGTTATTATTTATTAATTTTTTCAAAAAAAATGATTCATCTTCTTACCAATATTCTCCTTCCCATTTTTATTTACTTTTCATTATATTAGACGTTTTATTTCGTTTCTTACTATTTTTAGACTTTTTTAATCATCAAATTTTTGTAAATCGCTTACAAATGATATTTCATTCCTTTGTTTTGTTATATCTGTTAGTAGTAGTTTGAGTTAAGGAGTTGAAAAAGAAAAAAAGGAGTTTGTTAAAGTCACTTATAATCCATAAAGATAGAAGTGTATATCTAGAAATGTAAAAAATGTACAGTAAATGTAAGTCAAGAAGACACTGAGTTAAGTGTCAATACTTCTTATCGTCTATCAATATTACTCAAATTCATCATCAATTTTATAAGCAGTGTATCCTTCCTTCCCTAAATATTCCAAAGCGGTCTTTATGTCTAAATTTATATCTTCTATTAATAATTCTAAAGAAACGTAATCTAATTCGGGCCTAATATACCCCAAAATATTAAAATCCAAAGGACATCCATAAAAACTAGACTTGAATTTATGCATGATATGGAGCTCACATGCTTTGGTGTTGTTCTTATAATATGGGTTCCATCCTAATGACATCACCATTGGAAGAGATTCTAAATCTGCATTTTCGTTTAAAAGATGACCGTATGTCAATTGAACTTTTGATTTTCCATCAACACGATCAACAGTTTTGAATTGTGATTCTATCTCCTTCTCTGTTTTTGAAACCTTCTCTGGATGTAGCTTAACGTATCCAAAGTAAACTCCTGTTTCTAACTTGGATAGTTCCGGTGATGATTCGATTGGGACATTTGCCGTAGGTATGCCCATTTCAGCGGAACCTCTTCCGAACCCTGGGATGACTTTGGTGTTCCGAACAAATATAGGATATGGTGGTTCCGGTGCCTCTGGAATTGGTATGACTGGACGGGTCATTTGGTGTGAGCTTACTATACCGTTGTTTTATCCAAGAAGTTATTTACAGCGGGAGTTTGACTTGCATCACTCCGTAGCGAAGTTACTTTAATAGTGAGTTTGGCAGACTTAGATATTGACTTATGAAATAAGATCATTATTTAAACTACAAATAGTTATTATTAAGAATTGAAAACTGATAGAAATACCTCAGAAAGAGTGTAAGATTTTATCCGAAAAATTGAATCAACGTTCTAAACCCTTGAACGATTTCAATCTACCTGTAGTCTGCCATTCTTCGCCCAGCAGTCTTAATCTAGCAGCACCACTATACTTTCTATCAGCAACTGCCATTGTCCATCCATCACATAAGAGACGTAATAATTTATCAGCTTGTTTACCGTATGCTTGTTGAAATTCAGCAGCACATGCCTCCCACCAAGCGCCAGCAACAACGTAATGTACATTAGACACAATGTCAAGTTTTAAATTTAACAGTCGTCCAATCATAATCCAACTTTCATTTATAGGTAAAGGATGTGGCTCACTATTGTATCGAATATAAGAGGAGTCCAATTTGAGTCTTGTGACAACTGAATACAGGGTATAGATACCACCCATTCGTTCACAGTATTGACCATCTTCTTCCCATTTACCATCTCTTCTATTATAGCCCATTCTGGTTCTACCTTCTTCTGTGTCAATAGAACATGAATAGCCTATCACCAGTGGACATTTTTCAACTGTTCTAGATAAAAAGTAGTATACTAGTTCTGGAAATACAATTAATAAATTTAAAGTTAACTTAGATAGCGGTATTGACGATTCTGGTTTAACTCCAACTTCATTTTCTGCTTGTGCCAGAATTGCAGTTGCTGTAAAATTTAATATCCATTTAAAAACAAATACATCTGCTTTGGCTTCTGATATAAGTGATATTAATTCATTTGTAATTTTTGTTAATTGTTCTTGCGAGTTTGTAAGTTGACCAAATTTAGGATTCATTTTACGTTTATGAGCACCTACCAATTTCTTTAATTGTTTGTTTGAAGGATCTTGTAGAGGAACAATAATATTCTTTTCTATGTCGCTTGCATCTTTTTTATACTTGAAGAATAATTCCTCAACCGTAGTGAAATCCGTTGTTAGAGACTTTTTCTGTGCAATTTCTTTTTCTTTGGCTTCCTTCTCTATTCTTAATTTTTCTTCTTCTTGTTTAGCCTTCAATTCGTCGGCTTGCTTCTTTTTTAATTCTTCTTGTTTTTTCTTTTCTTCCTCTAAACGCTTGGCCTCTTCTTCTTCTTCTTTACGTTTTCTTTCTTCTTCAAGCTTTCTTAGACGTTGTCTTTCTTCCTCCTCTTCTTCTCTCTTACGTCTTTCTTCTTCCTCCTTTAACTTCCTAAGTCTCTCTTCCTCTTCTTTCCTTTGTCTTTCAAGTTCCAACTCTATTATCTTATCCACATTAGCTTTATTCAAATCGAGTTTATTTTTCAGTCTACTAGCAGAACTTGGAATGTTTTCAATGTCACCATCTGATTCTTTAGTATCTTCAACCAGTAAATTTTTATCCAATTCCGCTAATTCGTCTCTATTTTTTTCAAAATGCAAATGATTTTTTACTGGCGTTTTAAATGAACGTAAAATATTATTGATTTTTGAATTATAATCATACTTATTCTTCAATCCAGTTTTTTTTAATATTTCTGTTAAATTCTTGATCGCATCCTGAGGTTGAACAACCACAATACTATCGTTTTCAGAATCAGAATCATCATTGTAAACAAAATCATACTCATCATCATCATAATCATCATTGTACTCAGACATAGATTCATAGTCAGAGGATATTTCTTCAAGAGAAGTCTGAAAATTTGGATTTCTATGTGGAACAAATCTCATAGTTGGATTAATATATCAACATATAAATACACAATGTAGCAAAGATAAATGTAGTAACTTACCAGGATCTTTTATGAACTAGGTAAGTATTTGTATACATATAGAATATCTTCTAAGATTTGGTCTTGGTTTAAGAGGTCGACCGGCGCGTCTGAAGTTACCCGGTGCGGTTTTGTTCCAGTGAAAAATAGACAAAGTTGTAGTACACTTCAAATGGAAAACCAAGTTAACCAAAATTTGAACTTCAAGCCTATAACTTACACACACCAGTCATGATGTTCAAGCAGATATGTGCTCGTTCCTTTTCCACGACGTCTGCGTCACTTGGTAGACCAGGTTGTAGCATTAAAAAACCCGTTCATCATCTTGTGAAGATCGACAAAAGAGCATTATCACCAAGATTCCCAGAATTAAAGCTATCTCCAGATGACATCAGATCTCCTAAATATAGACCTAAAGACACTAGACCTGATAGAGTGGATCAACACTATTACAACACTTTACAATCGGATCTATTGCTGATGAATTTTAAGCATGAAGATAAAGTTGTTGTTGGTAATCCATATAGACAGTGGGATATGTCTTCCCCATATCATATCAACAGATCTGCAAGAAAACCAATCGGTGCTGTTAGACCTACACCAAATGTGAGACCAATAAATGTCAAAAATATCCCTAAATTTGAAGGTGTTTCAATTAATTGTTACGTAAAAAGGTCAGTTAATACACCAGCTGCTGCAATTTTTGCTACAATTCAATTACAACAGATTACAGGTGTCAAACCAAAGCCGATTTTTGTTAAGACTAATGTTCCATCTTGGAAAATTAGACCTGGAGCTAAAGTAGGTGCAAAGGTTGAATTAAAAGGTAAAGATGCATCACAATTTATAACTACATTAACAGAAATTGTTTTACCTAGAATTAGAGAATTTGAAGGTATTTCTAATAAATCTGGTGATAGATTTGGTAATATTGCATTTGGTTTAAGAGATGAAGATATTAAATTCTTCCCTGAAATTGAACAAAATCTAGATCAATGGCCACATACATATGGTATGCATATTACATTACATACTTCGAGTCAAATTGATGCTCAAGGTAGAACATTACTAAGTGGTTTAGGTTTCCCATTTACAGGACATGAGAAGATTCCTAAGAAATTTTTAGGTGAAAACGATCAAGAAGATGAAAAAAAATAGATATTTTCTTGGTATAGAACATAAATATGAATTCTTTTTTTTTTTTTTTTTGTTTTTGCTTTTGGAGCTTTGTATTCTACTTTGACCTGTTTATAATGCATGTATATAATGATAAGATCATATAGAACAATTAAAATATTCTATTAGGAAGGCGAATCATGAGATATTCATTTTAAGTACTTCTACAAAGAACGTATTGAAAGTATTTATAATGCCACAAACTATAGTAACATCAAAATAAACTAGCGAAGTAAATATATGGAATTTTATTGAAAAGGAATAAAAAAAAAAACGACTAATAAGGTGGTATACAAAAAAAGAAAAGACGGATAAACCAATTTGGCAAAAGTATAAATAAAAGATAATATAATAAATACAATTTAGTTTCTACTAATTGTTGATGAAGCTTCAAGTCGAATTTATAAAATCAAAGCAGCTAAAGCAGCAGCGGCGAAAGGACCTGCAAACTTTCCAACTTGAACATTTAAATCAGCAGCAGCACTTGAGCTGCTAACAACCGAGCTGATTGTTGAGTTATTGAAAGATGAAGATGAAATGGAAGAAGCAGTACTTGATGATGATCGAGTACCGGTGGTGACAGTTGAAAGAGTGGAAGCAGATGCACTTTTGGTTCCAAATTCGGCAGCTGAAGTTGCATCTGAGTAAATGGACTCGGCACCAGATGTAGCAGTAGAGTAAGCACCTTCCACTTTTGAAGTAGCATCAGAATAGACAGATTCGCCTAGAGAAGTAACTTCTGAATACGCATTACCAGCGGCAGAGGTAGAATCGACATGTTCAGAAATAACACTTTTAGCGTCTGTCAATGCTAAAGAGAAGATAATTGAAGAAGCAATTAAGAATTTCATTGTATAGATATAGTTGGTAATGTGAAGAGATTTAATAAAGTGATAATTAAAGGGAAAAAAACAATGTGGAACGTTTACTTTTAGTTGGAGGGGAATTGAAAGGGTTTTATAGAAAACAGTAACGACATGTTGGTTTACAGGATTAGTTCAAACAATTCCCATGTTCATCATAAAATGACAGTGCCCATGGCGAAGTCTAGGTCACGACCATACCAGCCAAAACTGATACCGTTGTTATGTACATAGCCTCATATATACTCTGCCATCTACTTATTTTAAGAATTTATGTAAACACTGCCAATCCCCAAAAGGCAGGGCGTCTACCGACGTGGCAAAAACGTCGATACAACGGCAACTTCTCGGCAATGCGGCCGCATTTGAATTTATTTAGCATCCCATTGGGAACATTAATGCCGATGCCACACTTTAGGAACATTTGCAACCATTTTATTTATTTTATTTGTTTTATTTGATTTTTTTTATTTTTTTTATTTTTTCCGTGGTTTGCTTATCGTGCAGCAGTTGCTCTGTGCGGCATCAACGAAAAAATAGCTCACCTTGTATTCCACATTTCATTTGATATACCATTCAAATATGCTGTTTCTTTTATTGGTTTTAATGGCTTCTAACAATGACCATACTCTAAATTTTAGACTTATTGTCACCTTTTTTTTTTAATTTTTAATTTTCTATTGGTTATCCTTACTTTAAGTGTTTTAAATATTCAAGTTGGAGACTTCTCCATGACCCAGAAAGGGAAATAACATGAGCTGTATTTGCAAAAGTGAGGCATCAAGGGGTCGAAAACCCCTGGGCAGAGTACGGGGAACTTGGCGCGCCCTGTGAACTTAAGGATTAGTTGTATCAATTTTGGGCCTGGTTTAAGCCCATTAACCACTTTACCCAACTTCTATAAATATACGTGCAAGTATGTTTGAATTGCTAAAATATAAGTTCTTTTTTTATAAGCCACACAACTTGAATTTAGAAATGTCACTCTTTTTTACCATTTTACAGATTCTTGCTTCTCAGAATGTGGTAGCTCTTCCTGTGGATGACAATGATACCGCAATCAGAGTTGAAGAGTTACCCGTTCTTGACATCAAAAGAAGGGATAATGTTCTAGAAACTATCAACATTTCATTGGATTTATTAACCTATCAGGATGTCAACAATGGTTGGTTTGAAGTTGAAGTTCCACAAGATTTGGCCCCATTTAGTATTGAAGCGGTTGCAAAAAATTTCCTATTTGATGAGGATTTATATTATGTAGACGTTGATAATACTGGTGATAATACTTTGGGTACTTTGATTAAAGCATTAGATCAATATTCTACTGCAACTTATTTGTATGATGGTACAGATTCCCAAGCAACTAAGATTCAAGTTGGATTTGGTATACCAGTTCCATCAGGTTTACTTACCGATTCTGTCTTATCAGCTGATTTCACATTATATCCAAGAACTGATGTTCCATTAGATCCTATTTCAATTGATGGCTCATTTACTTATGCTGGTGGTAGTGCAATTGGTGTTACTTTAACTGGTAATGTTCCAACCTCAACTGCGGCTACTTCACCAACCATTACAGTGGTTAACAACATCCAAACTGTTTTCCCCTCTCCGTATGTTATGATTGATATTGATTTACCTGATGGAGCAGAAATAGTTGATGCTAGATTTGAAGCATTAAATGATGATATGCGTTTCATTCCAGGTTCAATGAGTTTCGTTGCTGATAAAACTGTTGTTACAACTGGTACTTCTACTACTGTCTCGGATGATAAATTTGATGCTTCAGTTACACTTCCAGCGGGTGCTAATGCTATTAACTTTTATGCGTATGCTTCAGATGAAGGTAAGTCTTCGTATCCTGCTACAGTTTACGTTAGTTTAGGTTATGTTCTTGCAGGTGAAAGTGGATTGGAAAAAAGAGCTGGCGCTGGGGATAGGCAAATTGGGTTTACAACTACTGTTAGTACTGATATTACAGCTGGCCATGCAACAGTCACTGGTTATACTAATTCATCAATAAGTGAAACTAGTGCATCTACAACTGACAGTAATTCTAAAACCACATTGGACTATTCAGCATCAAGAACGTCAACTACTTCTACGGCTAGTATTTCACAATCAGTTGGAGTTACCACTGTTTCACCACAAGCATCTACAACTGTTGTCTCATCTACCGAATCTAATAAAGAATCATCGTCATCATCATCATCTTCTTCTTCTTCTTCTTCGTCATCATCATCATCATCATCTTCTACTTCTTCTCTGGAAACTGGCAATGAAGGAGAATTAAATACCCCTTCTACTACAGTTACAAGTGACACAGAGCAGAAAACTTCGGAAGAAGGTACAACTTCATTAACGCCAACAACATTTTCAACCGCATCATATAAGAGAACCACTAGTGTTACTGCTATAGATCAGACTGCATCTAGCGAAAGCGAAACTGAAACAATTGCAGGCGGTTCATCAGAGGTCGAAGAAACGTCCTACAATGGTGGTGGTTCGGAAGTTGTTGAAACAGCTTCGGAAGGTGTTTCTTCTTCCAGCCAAGCAAGCCAAACAGACGTACTGAGTGAATATGAGGGAGTCGCTAGCAAGCATCCTTCAATTGCATATGGATTTCTTCTATTTGTGGTTGTGTTGTTGGGTCTTTAATTGAGGTAGTTTATTTTATACCCCTTCATTCGTTGTCTTAATTTAATTTTTTTTGGTTGCTGTTAAACACAAAACTTTGTAGTATTTCAGCACTCTAATATTCAAATATTCCAATTTACAAATCCAATATCATAACACTATCAGATTTTAAAGTTCATCGTAATCGAACTGCAGGTAATTGACCGTCCTACTTTTCTTTCCTTATCTGTCTACCCAGCCTCCCGCGCCGTGTTGGTTGCTTCTTAATCAGCTCAGCAAAACTTGCTCAGCCCACCGGCGCGTCGATCGGTAACCCGAATTCAAGCTCTCCAGACGACAATCGACTCGACGTCGTTTGTTCTTTTTAAATTGCAATAGGAAAGGCCAATCACACCTCTCAACTCCTACCACAACTCACACACAACTCCAGTACTCCTGGCCGTCCTTAGCCCTATTCTTCCATCTTAGGCTGGCCCTCCTTGACCCCTTGAAACTGCTTCTGCAGGCCATGTCCTCAAATACAAACTCCCGTCCGGCCTCGCCGCAATCTATACCCAGCGTGGTACTGCCTCCTCTGGCCTCTTTAACAGCTTCTCTTAAAAATGGCAACAATGATCCTAATATTTATATAGGGTCTTCTTCATTACCTGATAGACGCTCCAGTTCATTGATTTTCGATGAAAAGAGAAAGGAATTCTCGTCAGCTCATCATACCTTGGTTTTGCCGCCACTTTCTTCTCTTTTACCGAACTCTTCTATAATAGACAATCCGAACAACAATTCCAAAGATTCCTTGCAAAACACAAATATAAATTCAGATTTGAATGACAAACTTCGACCTTCCATTAGCAAACTAGCGTTTCGTTCAATTCTTAATAAGGATGATGATGACGATATTTCAATGTCGGATTCACCTACTATCAATAATATTGATAAAAGCAACAACTCTGATAATATGTCGGTGAATAAGAATTCGAAATTAAATTTGAATAATGCAAATAGTAATATTAACAATAGCAGTATAGATAGTGGTGCAACCAATTCCGATGGTACTTCTAATTCCCAACAAAATCAACGACAATCATCTTTGCCCGCTTCAACTGCGTCTACAATCTCCATAATCCCATCAAATGCATCAACAGCTTCAAATCAATTAAACACTTATTTGGTATTTGATCCGGTCCTGGGTAAAAGAAGATTAAATGGCTCGAATACCCCTTCTTATTCTACAGACTCAATCAAGGAAAGAAGAAAAAAGGTTGTTAGGAGAAGAACTAGAACAGGTTGTTTAACATGTAGAAAAAGAAGAATCAAATGTGATGAACGTAAGCCTTTTTGTTTTAACTGTGAAAAATCTAAAAAAGTGTGTCAAGGCTACGAACAAGTCCCTTATGGTTCCAGACGTTATAGATATATGGAGCAACCTAAATCACAGGAAATGCAACCCAATCAACCAATAGTCCATCACCCATTACCTCCCAATATGTTACAACAACAACAACAACAGCAGCAACAGCAGCAGCAACAACAACAACAACAACAACAGCAACAACAGCAACAACAACAACAACAACAACAACAACAACAACAACAACAACAACAACAACAACAACAACAACAACAACAACAACAACAACAACAACAACAACAACAGCAACAACAACAACAACAACAACAGCAGCAGCAGCAGCAACAGAATACAACATATCCGATGAGTTATCAACAAGCTCCACAAGTTTCCACTGTAGCTACTCATGTGCTTCCACATGCGCATACTCCCTTTCCTCACCCTAATCAGCAAGAAACGCTTCCACAACAGCAACCGTTTAATTATCCAGGACATTTACATCAACAAATGGAAGGTTTAAGCATACAGCACCCTCTCCCCCCAAATCAACAACATCAACAACCTTTGCAACAACAACAGATCCAATCTCAAGTATCAGGTCAACAAGGACAACAAATCCTTATGGACGCAATTCCTATGGGTAGAGGGCATACTTCCTCTGGTAGTAGAGACAGTGTTATTGCTAATACTCCTTACTCTAATTATTCACCTCATCAAATTCCATTACAAGGTCAGCCACATCAGATGTTACAGCAACAAATTCAACACCAACATCAAACTCAACCCCAACAGCAGACTCAATCACAGCCACCACAGCAGTCTCAACAACAACAATATAATACATATTATCAACAGCAACAGCAATTGATATCTTCTCATTCCTCGGACCATATTTCTCAACTACAGATTTATCAAGCTTCTCAAGTACATCCTTCTCAACAGCCTTTGCCACCTACTCATCAGCAATCACAACAACAGCAACAGCATCTACATCAAGAAATGCAATATAGCGGGGTCATGCGTTAATTTATTTTTATTATCTTTTTTTTTCCATTTTCACTTTCATTTTTTAGATTACAATGACACCAAAAAAATTTCAGATATGTCAATATCTCTGCTTAGATCTGTATATACCTTCTCTGCTTTTACTTTCCCTTTTAATTTTGACGTTATTTCATTCAAGTCTTTTCCTTCAATTTGATATTTAATCTCACTTCTTTTCTTAAATTATTTAGTTTCTATGTTTGACTGTTATTTAACTATTGTATTTGTATTATTTTTTTTTATCAGTTTTAAAAAAAGTTCAACTAGTCACATTTAGTCTTTGTGTTTTCTCAGTTTACCCTTTTTTTGTTTTACTTCTCCGAGCTCCAGTTAAACGATTGTAAATATGACATTATGATTCATTATATATATATATATACTCTTTTTAATCTTAATAATCGATTAACCTCGTGTATTCTCCAGCAGATTGTCGCTAGGTGATTGTCCTGTACGGGATTTCAAGGATTTAAACTGCGACATTGCCGAATCTTATTGACAAGGTGTACAATTCTTTATTTTTCAATTGCCAACTTCTCCTTACTTGTTATTACAGTTGTAGCAAGAATTGACTTTCCGATAATGATGATCTTAGAACAAAAGTCTAGTAAAGCTTTAATTGCTATGACCACCGTGGTCATTGCTCTTTGTGGTACGGTTATCAATGGTGAAGAAACTGATCAAGAACCAATAATTATTCAAGAACCAACACAAGAACAAAAACAGCCAGAAATTATTAAAATTAGAGGTGTTGCACCACAAGACCAAGACAAATACATTCCTGATTCTGAAGGGTTTTTTACTTGTTTGAATAACCCAGAAGTTAAAATCGAATTTAGTAAAGTTAATGATGATTATTGTGATTGTCCTGATGGATCTGATGAACCAGGTACGGGAGCTTGCGAAAATTCAAAGTTTTATTGTGAAAATTTAATTGATGGTATCAGTTATGGTAAATATATACCTGGATATAAAGTTAATGATGGTAAATGTGATTATGATATTTGTTGTGATGGAACAGATGAATATAACAAAATTGTTGATTGTCCAAATAAATGTAAATCTATGAAAGAGAAATATGATGAAGAAAAAAATAAAAAAATTAATATTCTAAAGACCGGATTAGAATTTAAAGATAAGCTATTGAATAAAAAAAATAATGATGGAATTTCAATTAAAGATTTTAAAAATTTAAAACAATTAGAAGTTGAAGAATCATTGAAAAAAATTCAAGATTTAGAAGATAAATTAAAAAAAATTGAAGAATTGACGGAAGAAGAATTCAATTCAGAAGGTTTAACAGTTGATAGAGTTGCCAATGATGAAACTAAGATTGATTTTTACTTTACTCCATTAGATGAAAAAACCTTAAATTTAGTTAAAACTATGTCTGAGAAATTCGACCAATTTATTTTATTGGAAAATGTTTTAAAAAAATTAGCTAATGGTTATAATGCAGAATTAAATGATCCAGCCGTTGATGTTGCCGTTCAATCTTATAATAGATATATAGAAAATAAAGAAAAGAGAGCAGAAGAAGAACCAACTGAAGAAAAAGTTCCAGATGCTGATTATTTTCAAACAAGAGTAGTGAGTCAATTTTCAAAACTTAATAGTAAAGTCGAATTTACAAGTGGTAAAATGGAAGAGTTATATAAGATATTACAAACAACAAAGAAAAGAGCTTCCGGTGAAATTCAACTTGGTGAACCTTCATTTTTAAAAACATATGTTAATGAATTAATCAATTCATTTATTGGTACTCCAGCAAAGAGATTAGCTTCAAACAAATTTGGAGATTTTACTTCACGGGATTTAAATCAACTTACAGACAGTTTACAAGAACTAGATGATACATATACTAGTTTATCAAAATTAGTTTTACGCCAGTACGATGATTACAAAGTTTTAGAAGACACTTTAGCTGCCCTATCTAATGATTATAATCCAAATTTTAATGATGCAGAAGTGAAAGCTGCTGTCCAAGCTTTTAGAGATTATGAAGGTAAAAAGGAACAGGAAGAAGGTACTACAGGTGATTTCAAAGACAATTTCAGTAACTTAATTACTGAACTACATAAAGAAGTTAAGTGGATTTTTTCTAGAGTTGAATCAATGGTTCAATCATTAAAATTAGCAAAATCAAGAGTCACTAAACGCGCAGCTCAAGTTAATCCACCTTCATTCTTCCAGGAATTTAAGAATCAATTGAAGAGTTCATTATTCGGTTCTTCAATTGATCCAGTCCCTTATGTCCCGGGTACTTTGGAAGATGATGATGAAGAAGAAGGAGGAAATGCTGAAGTTGATTCAAAAAATTTTGAAGCTTATAAGGATACTGAAACTAAATCAATAAAAAAATCAATTAAAATTGAAAACAAATCTTTGAAATCTTTACAATCTGAATTAGAAAAAAATTATGGGCCAGATGATATTTTATTGGCTTATAGAGATCACTGTTTAAATGATAAATTAGGTCAATATGACTATAATTTCTGTTTTACTGGTAAATTAGAGCAAGTCGATAGTAATGGTAGAGCTACTAAAATTGGTGAATTTGCAGATTGTGAAGTTTTAGATCTAAATAATACAACAGAAGAAGATGTTAACCTTCTTGGAATCGGTTCTTTCAATTGTAAATATACCAATGGTGATAAATGTTGGAATGGTCCAGTTAGAAAAGGTGATGCTACATTTATTTGTGGTGCTGAAGAAAAAGTTTTGTCTGTTTCAGAACCTGAGAAATGTGAATATCATTTACTTGTCAGTTCACCAATTGCTTGTACTGAAGAAGAATTGATGAGAGTTTCAGAAGAAACTTTTTAACTTATATTTTTTGTTAATTCACTTTTTATATTTAAGTTTTACTGATACTAGGAAAAGTTTCATTTGATTTTTTTTTAAAAAAGTATGTAAGTAAGTATGTATATAAGAAGAAGTAGTATAAATCAACTATTATGGCTTAACTATGTCATTGGAAATGTTGGACGAATGACTTTAATATTCATTAAGGCCTGTAATGAGCTTCAGAAAAACCAGGAATATAAGAAATCCTTTCGTTATTTTCTTGAGAAATATTGATATCGGGGTTTCTAGTATACGCTGGAGGTGGAGGGGATGGTGAAATTCTTGTGGGTTTTCTGATTAATTGATTTGGAACATAAGGTGGGGCTGGATAAGGTATATTTATCCTTGAGTTATTAGTTACATTAGTGAATTCATAATTGTTGGAGGTAGTTTTTCCAATTTTGTATGTTATTATCCATATTATTAATGAAACACTAACAAAAGATATAAAAATTATAAAAAACCACCCAAACGGTTGCATTATTACTTTTTGGTAAGTAAATAGTAGGATGTCAAAAAAAAAAAATAGTATCTGAGTGCTTTAAGAAATGTAATGGTCCTTCTTCAGTTACATATTTTATGAGAAATATTTCTGCTACCAAACAGATTTGATTTTCTGTTATAGTTTTTTTAATTTTTTTAATTTTCAAAGTTTGTTACCTAAAAACTTATAGATGTATAATATCGAACCATTAAAAATTTACAAATATACTCAAAAAGAACAAAAAATGATTCGAAAAGCAAGATAAACACCTTGAAGTAATAGGAGGAAAATATGTCTGAAAAAAATGGTCAAAGCGCAAACAGAAAACTAATTTCAATTCAACCATTCAACAAAAGTCCCTGACTTTACAGAATAAGAATCACCACAAAACACATTCAATAATTACTATTAGCAACACGATTAGTAGTCTCACCCGCAGTACTGTAATACCCTTGATTGCTACCAGTAGGCTGTTGATTAGCAGAGACTCCCAGAGGTTGAGAATTTCCTTGATATTGATAATAAGCATTATTAGAGACATCATTAGCACCATTATTACTGGTAAAGGCATTATTACCATCACCTTCGGTATATGCAGGTGCACGCTTTTCCTGATTGTGTGTATATTCCATTCCTGATGAAGTAGAAGAAGTTTGTGTCTTTCCAGTGTAAGGAGAGGTCTGATTCTGACCTTGTGGATTGATATTATTATTAATAGTTGAATTATCGTATAAAACAAAATTACCATTTTGATCATAATATCCTTCACCTGCATTAGATGAAGGATTGTAAATAGCAGGGTTATTTGTTTGTCTTTGTCTTCTCTTCTTGATATATCTAAAGACAAACCAGCAGATGATTATTAAAGGAACAAGTAAAAAAGCCAAAAATGCTAAATATCCATAATGATGATGTGTATAATAGCAATAACCATTACTGTTACACCGATAAGATCTTTTATTTGCTCTTGGTTGAGAATCTGATAATGCAACTGGAGCCATTTCGTAATTTGATAATTGTTTATTATCCTCTCTACATTTCCTACAATGAAAATTAATGGTTATTTATACAATTTCAATCTTCAAAAGAAATCATCGAATGACAACTAAAGTTTCTATAATTTCAAAGTGTAACGCCAGCGTAAGAACAAAAGAAAAGACATCTGAGTTAATCACCCCTCCATTCACTAATCGAAAGTTTCATAGTGACACTTCCAGCTGAACCTAATTATAATTTTAGGTGTGATTTTGATGTATATCTTTATATAACTATTGATTATCTTTACTTCCTCAACCATGAAATTTAACTTCACCCTGGTCCCTGCTTGTTATTGTTTCCCTAATTTATCTTGTTCGCTCCATATTTAGTACAACAAATAAATTTTGCTACCTCCTATAATAATTTAGATTTAGGAAAATTGAGTAAGTAATATGCAGTGCTTTGAAGTAGCAGCCCAACAAATTGTATTTAATTATTATCTTATTATTATCTCAGCAAATTTTTCTGAAATAAACATTGGATTTAATGTTAAAAAGAGATTTGTTTGAAATGTTTGATTGATAAGAATTTACTGGATTAAATTCTAATTTTACATATAAAGCATATTGGTTTTCTCGTTACTGTCATATATATTTAAGGAATTTATTAAACTGAGACATTTATACATCAATCACTAAGAATAATAATAATAATAATAAAAAAGCGATAAGTAAACTTAAAATAAAAGACATATCTTTCTTAGTTCCATTAAATAATCATAATATATTTATATAAACATTTTTGTACATTCAACTTTTGAATTAAATCAAAGCAAGTAAAGATGTAAATAGTGTAAAGCATGTGCGTTTATAATTAACCATTAAAGTACATACCTGTACTTGAACCGATCTTGAAACCCAACAAAGCCAAGAAGCAGAAATACACACAGTTTCATGTTACAACCAAGTGCGTACAAAACAAATGAATAATCGTGGCAAAATCAATGTGAACAAATATTATGCAACCAAATTAAAATTGAATCAAATTGAATATAGTTGGACAAAAATAACATACAATCATTAGCATGGGCTTTATTGAGGAAGAAAAAACAAAAACCAGAAAGGAAACTATGAGGATTACTTGGTTCTTGTATGTAAAGCTGGAGGCGGACCAGGAGGAGGAACATAAGTAGTACCATATTCATCAGTAGAAGTATTAGCATTATTAGAAGTGGTATTATTTGGTGGACCAGGAGGAGGAGCATATTGAGTAGTATCTATATTAGATGAGCTTTGATAAGGTTGCTGTTGTTGCATTGGTATACTAGACCCAGTGGTTTGAAAAGGATTGGATGAAGCTTCTTGTTGCCTCTGTTGTTCATCATTTAACTTGTTATACCGAATAAAGTTACCATTTTGATCATAGTAACCGGCATCTTGAACAGGATTTGGATTTTCAGTGTAAACAGGTAAAACATTTGCATTTCCATTGCTAGTGGTTTGAAAATAATTTGGAGGAGCTAAATAATGTGATATAATTGGAGTTGAACCTCTATTGATTCTTCTAACATTGACAAGACATGTAAAAACCAAAAATATAACGATTGCAGCAACGAAAAGGGCGAAAAAAGCGTATCTTCCGGAGTTTCCATCTCCATACATGTCCCTTGGGTTTATTTGAATATTAGGCATTAACGATATTTTGAAGAATTTAATTCGTTAACCAAAAGCTCTGGTTTTATATAATTTAGCTATCAGTTTCTGGTGCACAATCGTCAAAAGTAAACTCAGCCCATAAAGCGTCACAGTAAATGTAAACTGGGCCGATCGACGGGGCTTGGCCATCGACGCGACTTTCACTAATTTTGACATATAGGGGCAAAACTGACGTCAGTTTAATAAGAAACTCCCATTTACTTTAAAAGGGGGCAACACAAACAAGCTTTAGTTAGCTAAGCCAACTAACTATTAAACAATGAAATCAATGATAAAAGTATTGACGTTATCTCAACATTCAAGATATAGGTATTTAATTGGCCAACCCCACCCCCCACACCCACTCTCTCTCTCTACTCAAGTAATGTAACAACTATCTATACTTGTTTGTAAAAATATCGTACTAACTTTATCCATTTATCTAGTTCATCAATCATACAATGTTTATGTCATTTGATCGAATCAATAGATGAATCGATTAAACAAGGTCAATTGATTGATTTGAGATTAATTAATGAAACAGTAAAAGGAAAGACAAATATTATTCGATTACAGTTTCCTAGTGTAGATCCTGATAAGGCTATTAGATTCATTAGATATTACAGAACTATAAAACAATTATATTATCTAATGGTTGATGGAAATCAAATTGCCAAAAGACAGTTGTATTATTTAAATGTTGATCTTTATGGTAAGAGACAAGAATGTGCTGATAATATATTGAAGAATTTACTGAAAGTTTTAAATCTCGAATCATTAGAAGAATTGAATGTTTTACCATCCCCAAAAGGATTGATTACAATTAATTTTAATTCTTTAGAATTAGTTGATACTTATAACAATAATCATTCTTTATTTCAAATCAAATTATACCAAGAGAATCTAGTTCCATTTATTTCCGTGAGGGATTTAAAAAGAAAAAACGGGGATTTAGAATTCATTTGTAATGAAAATTCAGAAACTTCAATTGATGAGATTTGGATGGTTGAAAAACATGCAATTCTTTCAAAGATCTCTAGAGAGGACGGCTGGAGAAACAACAACAAAAAGATGATTTTGATTACTGGTAAAGGATATCCCGATGAGATGACAAAAAAGTTTTTCAATTTTATAGTTGACAAGTATCCCAAATGTCAAGTTAAAGGTTATGTTGACAGTGATGTTTACGGACTCGGAATCCTTAGAGAGTACCGATGCACGAGATTGGTGTTTGCAGGCGTTTCCTTGTTGGAGCAGCGCGTACCGACGGGCAAAAATACGTTCGCACCGACAGCGTCCGCCGCCATGGGATCCGAATATTCACCGAATTCAACTTCAACTTCAGCTTCAGTTTCAACTTTAACTTCAACTTCAACTTCGGTTTCTTCTTCTTGTTTTTGTTGTCATCGTCGTGTGGCTGGGTGTGGCGCCGGCGAAAGTAGTCCACGTGTCCGGTATTTAGGAGTGTCCAGGAAGGATAGAATCCGTATGAGAAATCTATTGAAAGTACTGGTAAGTGAGTCAGAAGGAGTAGTTGATAGTGACACCATCGTTGCCCACAACACAAGCAAGATGATAAGAGACCTCCAGTTGGGGTTGTTTCTCCACATTAGAAAGGAGATGGACTAATCAATCGATCAATTGTGTTGACATCGTCGGCTTGTTTTACAGAGATTCGGACTTCCCCCTCAGCTAAATTATAGTAGATCACAGGCGCTGGATGGACCGCACCCGAAAGCTGGAAAGAAGAAAATTTTATTTTTCATCTTGAGCACGTATAAAAAGAAGGTCAGTTTCTGATCGCCCAGCTGGCGGGTCATTTCTCCGCTGCCACTTCGTCGTCCCCGCGCCGCCATGACCATCCACCGCCACTCCCTCGCCTCGCAGCCGCAAACTCCAGCCTATTCGCGAACGACTTCAACAACTTCCCTAGCGTCTTTCGCATCTCTGGCCTCCGGATTTTCTGCTACCACACCTGAATACTCCCCTGAATTGTTATCCCATGAACTGGGTGATCTATTCCATGGAGAAATCGATTTGATAGATCCTATAGACCTTGACTCAGTTGACGATGAACCTGATTTAAATATCGCTCCTGCTTGTTGTTCAGGAGGTTCAAGTTCTCTTAATCTTTTAAAACTTGCTTCCCATAACTCTGCAAAATTAAATAAAATAGGTGATGAAGGTAACTCCACCGAAGAAGAAGAAGAA
Source organism: Ambrosiozyma angophorae (assembly GCA_030567475.1). NCBI lineage: Eukaryota > Fungi > Ascomycota > Pichiomycetes > Pichiales > Pichiaceae > Ambrosiozyma > Ambrosiozyma angophorae. Next base: position 17,678 of record JAJLSH010000059.1, on the reverse strand, counting down.
TATCATACCGATGATGAAGATGATGAAACTACCATGGATAATGACTACGATACAACAACAGGAAAACCTTGCAAATGGTTTATTTGTTTAATAGGTTTACCTGCTTGTGGGAAATCAACTGTCGTTAGACAATTAATTAAATATATTGGTGTTCAAACTTCTAATCAAATCCGTATTCAATCATTTAATGCTGGTGATGTTAGACGTGAACATCAAAAAAATGGTTCAACTTTTGATTTTAGTTTTGATAATAGTAAAGCTTCTAATTTAAGAGATCAATATGCTTTTGAAGCATTAAGTCATTTAACTGATTTATTAATTAACGATAAAGTTGATATTGGTGTTTTCGATGCAACTAATTCAACAGTTTCAAGAAGATCAGCTGTCTTTAAAAAAGTTGATCAAGTTTCAAAAGATTCTGGTGTTAAAATTAATACACTAATTTTAGAAGTTAAGTGTAAGAATAATTCAATGAGACGTTACAATATTGAACAAAAGGCTAATAATAAAGATTATAAACATATCCCAAGAACTCAAGCATTACTAGATTTTTTTAAAAGGGCAACTAAATATGAAAATGGTTATCAAAAGGTTACCACTCAAGAAATAAAAGATTTGGGTGCTAAATATTTTGCAATTACTAATGCTGGAGAACAGATTCAATATGACTGTGGTTTAAAACATACTCAAAATTCACATTGTTCAAGAAGATTTAAATCAAATGTATTAAATCTTATCTTAAGCTTTTTGCTTTCTTATAGACAAGAATTTGGTCAAAGTTATATCGATAAAGTTATTAACTTTTATGAATCTGGAGAATACACACCCATTACTGGATTCGCAAATCATAATAACAGCCAACCAGCGAGAAAACAAGTTGAATATGATTCAAGTGCTCATTTACAAAATAAAGCATGTCATGGACTTCCAAGTACTTCAAATATTGCAAAAGTTGATAATATTTTAAATACACTTAAAAATGCTTCAAGTGCTTCCAGAATTCCTACAATTAATGTTCAAAATTCAGGCAAAACTTCTCCAACTTCCCCAACTTCCTTTGATGGAATATACATGAAATAGTACGTTAGTACTTTGAATATGCATTGTTTTTTTGAATTTTTTTTTTTTTTTTCTTTCTTTCACTTAGAAAATAGTTATTTTTAAGAGAAGAGGATTGTGTTAGATTTGCTTTGTTTTCCATAAAAGTAACTATTTATTACTATTGCATTTTAATCTTTGATGATTCTTAATAATTTCTTGTTTCATTTTCATTTTCATTTTCATTTTTATTTATTTTATTTTATTTTTATTTGTCGTGAATAATTTATATACCCTCATAAGTGTTTTCATTTCTTTTTTTTTTTTCACATATATATATACTGGTTTTTGATTATTTTTTTTTTCTTAAATTTTATGGTTATAAATTTATTTACTTTTTTTTTCTTCCTTGCTTTTCTTTGGTTCTGTTTCAATTGCAGTAAAGTTGTTATTTTTTTGTTTTTTCTTTGTCTTTTGATTTGCTTATATTTCTGTTGCTTGGTTTATTGAATATACACACTTGGGTTATATTTACTTTGTAATTTTACTATTTTTTTGGTTCTTACATATTTATATTATTTATTATTAGTTTTAACTATCAATATATTTATTTATAAATTCTAATCAAGTTAATAATAAAAATAATAATATGCAACCTTTATTTTCTTTTAAAAAAGAACACTACATTTATATATATATTATATATTGAATATAAGTTAACACAAATTAAAATTCTCTTATGAAAGACCAGGAATACCACTTAACCCAGGAATAGATTCACCAGTTGTAGTGCCAGTACCTAACTTAATAGATGAATTAACTTTAGAAGGTTCACCTAATTCAACATTATTAGTACCCGTTCTACCATTTCTACCATAATCTAAGTCTTTAATAGCATTTAACTGTTGTGCTTCATTCCATGACTCACCAGTATAAGCTGAATCATTAAATCCAAATGAATCATTTGGTCTTGCTCTACTCCAAAATCTCATTGATTTATCAGCACCTGCTGTACATAACATATGTCCTAATGGATGATATTCTAATGTATAAATTGCACGTTCATGAGCGCATGGAATTCTATGAAGAGGTGATTCAATAACTGTTGCTGTTGTTGTGGTGTTATTACCACTTGATGAAGGAATCATTGAATTATTTGTTGATGATTTTGGTTTAATTATTAAATCTTTATCAATACTTTTATTTAAATCATATGAAGTTAATGAGCCATCGTATCCTCCAATAGAAATCGTAGAAGAATGAATTGGATGCCATGTAACTGATGTTAAATCAACATCTTCAATTGATTTTATAATTGAAAGAGTTTTCATTGTACGTAAATCAAATATACGAGTTGAATGATCTCTTGAACATGCTGCAAGTAACCTTTCATTACCTTTTTTTTGAAACTTTGTCTTTGTAATTGTATGTTTAAAATCATGTAATGTTGAAATACATTTACCAACTCTAGGATCCCAAAATTTAACTAAATTATCTTTTGAACCACTAACAATCAATCCCAAACTAGGATGCCAATCACATGATTTCACATCCCAATGATGGCTCTTTAATGTTCTTTCTTCTTTACCTTGACCAAAGTTCCAAATCTTTAAATATTGATCATCAGAACATGAAACAAATCTTGTATCATTTGGCGAAAATACCAGATCTTGAACTGCTTGATCATGAGCTTTATTCAATATATTTACATTATTAAAATTGGGTTGCCAAAATTTAATAGTACCCATTTGATCACCACTTATTAACCATTCTCCATTATGACTATAATCAACAGAAAATATTGGTGCATCATGTGCCTGCATGATTGATTCAAAATTGAATGTTAATCCATTCCATAATGTAAATTCACCAGAATATGAAGCAACTAAGACTCTTCTTGCATCAGGTGTCCATTTAATTACATGAATTGCATGTTTTGATTTATTTGTTGAAACATGAACAAACTTAGTCGCTATATCTACTATACTTGCTTGTTCAATTGTTGGAGTAAACATCTTTGTTATATATGAAGAGTCGGGTCTTATTGTTCCAATTGGTTGTCGAACTCTTCTTTTATTGTATATATTCTTTGATATCATGTACTTACCTAATGGAGTAAAATAATCAACAGTTCTTCTTCTGGTTGATTGTTGATTTTGATCATCTTCATTTGAATTAGCATTGTTGTTATTATTACTCCCATTTCCATTATTATTGTTATTATAACGATGCCCCCTATTTCTATCTCGAGTACTCATAACAAGATTTGTTGTATAAGTTAAACCTATCAACACTTCAAACAATCAAAAGTAACGAAATTCATTAAGAGTAAAAAAAAAGTCGTGGCGCGGGGGGTAGGGCAGTGCTGGAACTTTTTTTTTTTGTTTTTTTTGAGGTGGAAAAGATTAAGAAAGTAAGAAGAATATAGATTAAAGTGAAACAGAATAGCTTCAATAGACCCAGTAAGTTCATTATGAAGAAATTAAATCATGTGGGTCCCATTTGTTCTTTGAAATGTTTGAACAATGAATGGATATTAATTGGTGATGGGTCTTATTTGAAAATTTTCAACTACATTCAATCTAAATTAATTTTTCAAAGACAGATTTTTAAAAAAAATAAAATTCACGGGATATCATTTCATAGAGGAAATGTTAAAGATAATAAAAATATAACCTTAAGTATTTGGGGTGGTCGTTCTCTATCTATCATTAAATTATCCGAACTAATGAATTTAAGGGAAGATCAAGATATAAATGAACTATTTGTTGGAGATTGGATAATGTCCACTGAATTCTCTAATTCTGGTGAAGAACTCTATTGTTTAACAGCACATAACAATATAACTACTGTGGATTTAAACTCTGGTTATAAATTGAAAGAAATTAAAGATTGTAACTGGAACTCAATTTTATATTCAGGTTCAATTAGTGTTCTTCCAGATAGGATTTTGGTTTGTTCAGGTACCGTTATGGATGGGATATTAATTTGGGAATTAGATTCAGGGAAAGTATTATATCATTTAACGGATCATGAAGGTTCAATTTTTGGCGTTAGAACTTCAAAAGACGGAAAATATTTATTAAGTTGTTCAGATGATAGATCAATTAAAGTTTGGAGTCTTTTAGATGGGAAGTTATTAGCTACAGGTTGGGGTCATGGTGCCAGAATTTGGTTCCTAGATTTCTTTGATTTCAATCCAGAAAAACAAACTTTTAAAGTGTTTAGTGCTTCAGAAGATTGTACAACTAGAATTTGGGAATTCAGTAATGATGATGAAAATTTGAAGCAATTGAGTATCATTGCTTGCCATACAGGAAGAAATATTTGGAGTGGATATGTTAATGATGATTTGAAAATTGGATTCACTGGTGGTGCTGATGGAAAATTGAAAGTATATGATTTAGATGAATCAATTAGAGCTAATTATAAGAATAAAAAATGGACATTGGATGATATAAGCAAAGACACAGAGACAGTTTTTGAAAAAAATGAACTCCTTAAAGAATATTTCGATTTCAATAATGGATTTATTACTATTTCTTCTTCCGGAAGGGTATATGTTTGCAAAAACTACGAAAAGTGGGTTTATTTATTCAAGGATTCAAGATTTACGAATAATTCTCTAGTTAGAGGATTTAAATCGAGCTCCATCGTTAGCATCAGTAATAAGAATTGTGATATAATGTTATTGAAGTTAAACGAAGAATGTGAAATTATACAGAGATTAGAATTCAAAGAAGAGAACTTAACCAGAATCAGTAATCTAATTCCAAGTGTCAAAAATAATAAATTTTTTATTTTATTAGAATCCTCTAATCCGAAGGATTCTTTAATTCTGAAACAATTCAATCAAGATTTACAATTGATTAATAACTTCAAATTCATAAAACCAACTCAGGATAAGATTGTTGTTACGTCTTTGGAAATTGACACTACTCATGATAGAGCTATTATTGGTTGTAGGTTTGGCACTTTACTAGTATACAACTTGGAAAACAATATATCAGAATCACTAATCAATCACAAAAAACTAATTAAAGGTGATACGATATCATGTTTAAGTATACTTTCATCTGATCAAATAACAAAAGAATTGATTGTATTTGTCACTATTAAGGATTCTGCCTACTATGTCGTTCGAATCGATAGTAATTATAATGTTGAAGTTCTGGAGGATAATAAATTACAAAGAGGTTTTGTGGAAGGAATGTTTTATAATCCACAAGGCGATTTAATATTATATGGATTCAAATCTCATTATTTTTTTATATGGAATGAATCTAAACAATTTGAAATCATGAGAGAGATTTGTGGTGGACCTCATAGACAATGGAGTCTAAATTATTCATATGACAAATTCAATAAATTAAAATACAGATTCATTTACACAAGATCATTTGACATTCGGTTGATCGAAAGTGGAGATTTCGATATAAGCACAAATACATTATTATCTGGATTACATGGAAGAGAAATTAGAAGTATAGCTGTTGCAAACACTAGTGATTCTTCAAAGAAATTGGTAATTACTGGAGCTGAAGATACCACCATCAAAATTTCAACCTTAAGTGAAAATGGTGATATTAAATTACATTGGACTCAAAGACAGCATGTTTCAGGATTACAGTCTGTGCATTGTGTTAATGACAATTATGTTATGAGTTCCTCTGCTAGAGAAGAATTATATTTATGGAAGATTACAACAGAAAGTTCCGGATATTCACCTTTTATTACATTATACCGAACTATAAAGCCATCTTCATCAAATCCTGACTTAAGAGTCATGGATTTTGATACGATAGAAATTAAAGATAATACTAGTAATGAACCAATTGGATTTTTATTGGTTACCGTTTATTCGAATTCTAATATAAAAATTTGGTACTTCAATTATGAAGAGAAAAGTTTTAAACTATTTATTGATGGGAATTATAACACATGCTGTATTTTAAATGTGAAGTTTATTCATTTGGAAGATAAAATCTATATCCTGATTGGATCTACAAATGGCTTTATAACAATTTATGAAATCACAGATGAAATTAAAAAATACTTTACAATCAACAGTGATTTGCGCATCTTAAATCCACTAAATGGATCCGAAATTAGCAATAACGATTTTAAATTTGATGCTAATAAATTAAACTCATTAATTATAGATCAACAATTACACCAATCGTCCATTAAATCATTTGATATTCATCAAGTATCGGATAAAGAAATTAAATTAGTTACCGGCGGTGATGATAATGCTCTGATTTTATCCACAATCAATTATAATGGTGGTGATCTTAAATTTAAATTAAACTCATTTGAAGAAAGTGCTGCCTCTGCGACTATTACTTCAGTCAATTTCTTTGTTGATGGAGAACTAAAGGTTTTTGTTACTTCAGTTGATCAGATTTTGAAATTATGGTCATCATCAAATGATGAATTAAAGTTACTACAACAACAATACACAACAGTTGCCGATACTGGGTGTTCGGCCATTACTAAATATGGGGATGGTTCAATAGTTGCATTAATCGGTGGATCCGGCTTTACAGCTTGGGAACTATAAAATAACCTATATGTTTTCGAAGCAATTCATGCTTGTATAGATTAATATTAGAACCTGTATTTTTCGTTTATTTTAGTGTAGAAATAATTTTATTTTTAAATAAATATGTACAAAGTAGTATCTTTAAAATGATCTATATAAATGTGTCACAATCATAAGTTCTAATCCCTAAACAGTAATCATGACCCTTAATAATAATAAAACCCTATCAATAGCAATATCAAGGCTGTCTTTGCTTGTGTCTTGGATTGGATTTGCATAAAACATAGACTCTTCCTTTTCTGTGAGCAATGTAACATTGAGAGCACATCTTTTTAACAGAGGTTTTCACTTTGTAGGTTCTGGCCAACTCCATGGATCTTAAAAAGTAGTTGTTCGCCTGCTGTGGTAATCTCTGAAGACCTAATTTGAACTGAGAAAAAAACATTTTTGAATGTGTACTTAAGTCCTTTCAAAAGAAGCTCAGAAGACATCCCCGTTTATCATTTGTCTTGTTGAATTGGAAAAAATCAAAACGCGCACCGCCCACTGCTGCGCCACAGATTGTAAATAAAACCACAATCTTTATGGCACTCTAACTGAACAACAACAGTAGAGGGTACAGTCCTTAAAACACACATAAAAACGCTTAATGGAAGGCTGGAAAGAGGTAAGTTTTGTCTATTGTGCCTCAATGGTTTAGAATAACTTAAAACTAACAATAAATTTGATTTTTTTTCTCAGCTTACACGTATATCTGCTTTAAAAATACCCAAAAATGAACTTCCCGTTCAACCTGGGAAACCTCCATCTAAGATGATCACGGCTATAAGTTTCGATGATTCTCATGATCTGATTTGGGTTGGTGATTCAGAAGGATATCTTTATTCTTATAGTGGAGTGAAATTAACTCCTTATACATCTGTTCGTGCTCACAAAGGACCAGTCTTGAAGATACTTAACCATAAGAAAGGTATACTTTCCATCTCTAATGATTCCATTAGACTTGGTTCTATTAAAGGAGTTCACGCTTACACAATAACAGACCGTCAATTCAATGGTTTTACGTCAATGACATATACTTCAAATACACAGACTGAACTTCTAGTTGGCGGAACAGCGTCTACCATGAACAACAAGATTTTGAAGATAGATACGCTCAATGGTAAGATTTCTGGAACAATTGACTATAGTCAAGATATATTATTTATGGATACAAATTTGAAGTACATTGTTTTAGGATTAACAGATGGATCAGTAGAAGTTTTAGATCCTAAATTATTTACATTCGTTACTTCTTTCAAATGCCATTCTGCAAGTTTATCAAGCATGTCTGTCAAAGATGCAACTGTTTTAACAACCGGATATTCAATGAGAAGAGAACAGTTTGTTTCCGATGGATTTGTATGCAACATAGACTTGACGAATTTGAGACTTGTCACACCTGTTTCGTTTCCCGCTGGGGCTTCTCAAGCTTTTATTCATCCAAAGTTACCCACACTAAGTTTGATAGTTTCAAATATGGGACAACTAAATTTCATAGATATTTACAATCCTGCAAAGTTGCAGCTTTATCAAGCTGAGTTATCCTCATTTTTAACATTGAGTGATCTTTCACCGTCTGGTGAATGTTTTGCCTTTGTTGATGCTTCACAAATTCTATACTTATGGTCTTGTGTGCCATTGGGTATCAAGACCCCTTCTTTCTCAGTTTTAAGCAAACCCCTTGAACTTGCTAGCATGGACCCAGAAATCATTCCAGCTAGTAACAGGATAACGTTCGATTGCTCAACTCCTTTAAATTCAGTTAAGTTACCCCACTATACATCCAAACTCTTGTCATCGTGGCCTGTCGATATGCTCTTTGAAGTTGGTAAATTACCACCAAAAATTGATCCTGAAATATCGAGATCTTCGAAGTCTTTGGAGGGGTTTCTTATTGCGAGATATAACAAGGAAAAATATGGATCGAGGAATACTTATCATAAATACGAAAGTCTCTTAGACAAGAAGAATATTTTAAATAAGGTTCCTAAATTCATTAGTGAAAGAGATGACGAGGATGAAGTAAAGGCAGAGAACTTAAAGTTTTTAAAAGAACTATCCGAAGATGCATTTGTTGATGTTTCAGTTAATGGTGACGTTCCCAACGTTTTTAAAAAGGTTGATATACTATACAGCAAATTTGGAGTTGATGACTTCGATTTCAGTTTCTATAATAAAACACCATATTCAGGTTTAGAGACTAATGCAGAAAACTCATATTCAAATTGTTTACTTCAGTTATATAGATATATTCCAGCAATATTTAATTTTGTTGTTAGAACTCTAGCTGAAGACGTCACTTATGATGATTTTGTTTTAACTGAGCTAGGTTATTTATTTGATATGCTGAATAAAGCTAATGGAAAACAATGTATTGCATCAAATTTTCAAAGATTAATATGTTTATTGCCTGAGGCAAAGAGATTAGGAATTTTAAACAATGAAGGAAAGTCTAAAGATGATATTGGCCAAAGAAAATTAATCCATACTTTCAATCGATTTTTGTTACAAAAATTGGTATTTGATGAAAGAGATTTGTATAATAAGAGTGTTTCCCAACATATGGACTCTCTTTGTGGAGTTTTAACTGAAACAGCTGTGAATTCAATGTATTGTACATTTTCTCATAAAGGAAGTACGATTTTCCATTGTATTGATGTCAATTCAATCCCACCCCCTCCAGTTATCCCAACTCATATTACTATTTTGAACTATATGGAAGCTTCAATGAACAAGATCCTACGCCAACCAATTACTTGTGAAATTTGTAAGAATAGCCATCCTGTCGATGCTTCAATTAGAATGACTCAATTACCTCCTGTTGTTGTGCTCAATATAGATTTAACAAATGAACAGACTAATGAGGTTAGAATGTTGAATGGTTGGCTCGTTCCTGAATTCTATTCTGCTGTTTCCTCATTAAATACTCTAGTTTTACGTACGAATGTTGTTGCCGGTAATATGGTTAATCTTAAAAAGTATGAATTATTAGGATATGTTGCCCAAATCACTTCCAGAGATAACATAAACCATCTTGTTACTTTTGTTAAAATTGATTGTTCTAATGATGGTAATGCATCTAATTATAAATGGTACATGTTTAATGACTTCTTAGTTACCCAAATGAGAGAGGAAGAAGTCTTCAACTTAAGTCATTGGTGGAAGCGTCCAATTGTTGTGGTTTATCAAGAAAGCAATACTGCAAGACAAACTTTTGATTACTCTAGTTGGAAGTTCAATTTAAACGATTCTATTTTATATAGAGATCACTTTGCAAAAGGTACAAGAGAAGGAAAGATTGTTGAGTATGAATTGTTAACCCACGATGAAGCCCCAAGGCCAGGAACTCTAATTGCTATTGATGCAGAATTTGTTCAGTTAGCCCCTCCTGAATATGAATTTAGCTCTAAAGGGGTTAAGACACTAGTTAAGCCTAAAAGATTGTCTTTGGCTAGAGTTTCGGTTTTGAGAGGTGAAGGCCCGAAGGAAGGTGTCTGTTTTATTGATGATTATATTGTTACAAATGAAAAGATTGATGATTATATTACATCTTATTCTGGTATCGAACCAGGTAATTTAAATCCAGACACTTCGAATAAGACATTGGTGAATTTACAAACTGCTTATAGAAAGATGTGGTTACTATTAAATTTGGGGTGTGTTTTTGTTGGACATTCTTTAATCGGGGATTTCAGAACAATTAATATACATATTCCCTCAAACCAGATAAGAGATACATGTGAATTTTTCTATTTGAAGAAAGAAAAGAGAAAATTAGGTTTAAAATACTTAATTTATCATTTATTTAAAGAAAGAGTTCAAACGGGTAATCATGATTCAATTGAAGACGCATATTCTGCTTTGAAGCTTTATAAGAAGTATCTAGAATTAAGTAGTTCTGGGCAGTTGGACAATGTATTAGCTAGGTTGTACCTGGAAGGACAATATTCAAGATTCAAGATACCTGACAACTAATATTACCTTTTTTTTTGAATTTGCTACTCTGTGATGTCTTACGTCTTTTTTAATTTTGTATATATAAATAAATATGTAATATTTTTTATGGGTTTCCTTTGAACCTCTTACAACGTACAGGGAGAAAGAAAGGAAATGGAAAGTGAAACTAACATTTATTCCATCTATAAAAGAAAAAATATCAAAAAATGAAATGGATGCAAAGTGACGTATGGCACGAATAGAATATTAAAAATAGAAAAAATTATTGCCAAAAAAATTGGATTATTTTCTTCCTGGACATTGAAACTAAATTGCTATAGCAAAATAACAGAATAGATATGAGTAATAATTATCAATTTCAAGAAAAAAATAGGAAGATAATCAGCCATTTTGACTATTGCAAGTTAACCAAATTCATAGAAGATCCCCGTTGCTTCTGTTGTTGAGCTCTTGTTGTCGGCTGGTATTGCCTACTTCTAGCAGATACTGACCCCTGTAGGTATTGTTGAGGTTGTTGCTGTAAACTGGAAGACGTTGATCCATGATGATTTACAGGAGTTCCAGTTTTGAAAGGATATATCGATGATGAAGATTTATTTCCATTCGTGTTATGCATGGACGGATGAGGCCTATACTGATGCTTCCCTGGCGCTGTTTCTTTAGAGCTGAAGCTATTACAGCTATCTTTCCACATGGTGGCTACTAATTCATCAACTTCTTTCAAATTAAATCTTTCTGAGAATGGACCCGTGAGACTCTTTTGAGTATGTAAACTTCTTGCTTCATTTTTCGAATCATCATCCAAGGATCCATTAGGATTTAGGTTCTTCTTTAAGCGGGATTCTTCGGTTGAATTTCTAGCTTTGTCAACTTTTATACTCATTTGAGGGATTTCATTGATTCGTTGTAGAGATTCAAGAACTGGATTGTTATATCTTCTTGTGTTTAAATATTCTCTTGATAATTTATCAAATTCATTTCTAGTAGCCATGGTGACAAATGCATTACTGTTCGCATAATCTTCCAAAGAATTGAAATTACTCTGCATTCTTAACCCTTGCTGGATTCTGGTATCAAGTGAATTTCTCTCAGGTCCAAGATACGCATCAAAAGTTTCGTCCTGATCAACCTCAAACTTTGGCTTGGAACGTTTTATTGGAAGTTTTGATTGAGAGTCGATTGACTGTGTTGGTCGTTGAGGTGTTAATGGGGAAACAGTTTGTATATGAGACGATTGCGATTTATGTAATGTAGTCATGCCTTGAAGAGAATTAGTGGTATTTGCATTGCTGCTTGTACTGTACAGTTCATTTCTATTGGGCAGATGATGGGCAGGAGTTTTAGGTCTAGAATTAAGATTGACAGAATTCAGATAACCTTTTAAATTGACAGCAGATTGCTGAAAAATTAATGAGGCACCACTATCACTTTTTGTCATTGAAACAGCTACAGCATGATCAGTACCTGGCGTGAAGCCATTATTAGAATCTCCAAAAAAATCTATATGATCTTCTGCATTGATATTATTTTTTATACCTGCATTGCTAAGATTATGAGGAATGCTGCGGTATAGAGGTCGTTCTTGGCCTGTTGATTGAGATAGTAAAAAATCAGGACTATACATCCCTTCATCTTTTTTATCTTGTTGTACAGTTTGAATTTGAGATTCTGGTTGTAATCGCAATGAATTGGATTTCGTTCCTTCTTGTTCATCTCCTTGCTGTTCTTTCTCCTCGTTTTGAGCTTGCAAGGTAATATCAATAGTTTGCACTTGTTGCTGAGACTCTTGAAGTTCTGGTTGTTTTATACTTTGCGTCTGTTGATCTTGCTCCTCTTGTTCCTTGAATTGGCTTTCTGAATACTCTAAACGATATTCAGGTATCTTGCTAACACTAGAAAGAGGTTCTGGACAAAGATTTGTATGATTTTGTAAGGCCGTAGTTGAATCATCGAGTGATTTCTCTGTAATTGTGGGTGGTACATCAACAACAACATCATCATCAACATCATCAACATCACCATCACCATCATCATCAAAAGAATCAACCTCTTCAGTTGAATCCACTAATTTATCGGAATCATTATTGATTTTTGATTCCAAGTTAACCTTTGCCTTTTGATGTTGTTTATAGTGAGATCTCTGTTGTAAATTCGTCAGACTGACGGTTCTAATAGGACCTCCAAATGATGACAACTTTGTACTCGATCTTACTTTAAACATCTCCCCGCTTGATTTAGATTTCATAAATTTAGGTCTCTCTGGATCATACGGCATTTGTTGTTGTTGAGATTGTGGCTGAGATTGTGTTTGGGACTGTGTATTTGTTGAGTCATTAGACCTTATCTTTGTCAGTTTGTTTAGGTTCTTGCCATAGGATGAGTTTCTGGTTACTTTTCCAGCTGCAAATTGCTTGACGGGTTTCTTCTTGCCTTCATCTTTCAGGGAAGATGAAGATCTTCCCCGGGATATACCTGGGTGTGTCTGAACCATGGGATTGTGGTCGTTAGGGGGTCAGTTGGTGAAACTAATCAGTTGTCAGGGCAAAGTTGAAAAGTCAAAGTGCGTCAAAAGGGAAGGTGCAAACGGCGTTGTCCCAGACACCAGCGCAAGTCAATTGGATTGTACTAAACACTATATACTATATACTACAAATCTTACCATAATAACTCTTCCTCATGATAATCCACGTTTTTGTTCATCTTCAAGGCTTTCACAACAGCTGTTCTTACGTCAGCATTTAACTTCTTTGGCCCGCACGCAATCACAGCAATATTACCATCCAAACTATCAAGATGTAAAGCCAATTCTTCACTAATATTTGGTTTGTCTTCAAAGTTCACACATATACAACCATTCGAATTATTATTCTCAAGTAAACCCTTCAAAAATGTCTTCATTTCTTCTTTTTGTAGATCCATAGAAGCATAAGACTGATTACTCGCCCCTCCACTAACTTGCTCAATATAACTTGAATTTCCTTGCTTTTCTGATCCGGAGGGAAAGTGTTCAAAAGCAGTAGTTGCAAGTGCTGTAGGTGTTTCATCCGGAGACAATAAGTTTACATTTGATAAATGGGGAGCAGCAGAAGAAGGTTTATTTGTTTCAACTGCTAAACGAGATTCAATCTTTGTTGGAACACTAGATGTCATAAATGAACCGTCACTAGACAAATGTTTCATGTGTTGAGAAATCGTACCATTCGACGATGAATGATAGCTCCTTTTGGAAGATATGTATGAACGAGGAGGTGCAAAAATTGTCTGAGCTTTAGTTGTATCCATATTGAAAGCATCTTGATTTTGTATAGGGGAAGGAGCAAAACTTGAAAAAACTGGAGATTTTGTTGGTGATTCGTTTTGTAATTTTGGTGGTTTAGAAGTAACTATATCAGCTCTGGTACTGTCGATTTCTGCGTATGAAGTTTCATGGATTGGAGAAAATACACTAGAGTGGATTCCTGACAAAGGGTTACTTGGATCAGAGATTAACGTTTCAGTCAGAGTTTGAGGATGTATTAATCTCATATTATTATCAGAAGAAAATCCAGAAGTGCCAATCGTCTTACTTTTCTCCTTAAAAATACTAGACCTGTTGATTCGTCTTTCGTTTGGCCTGAATGCTTTAAATGAACTCATACCAGAATCCAATCTAAAATTTAAGTAACTGATTTGGACATCTTCATTAACAATCGAAGGAACATAACTTTGTTTAGATTCTTGTTTAGAATCTGTAGAGTCTACCTCTATGGCCTTTAATTGTTTCTCTTGTTCAATTCGCATACATTCATTCAATTCTGGATCAATAAAAGGTTTAGTAACAAAAATTTGAAGTTCCACAACATCTCCATACTCTTTCAATGAATCAATTTCTTTTCTAAATGCAAGTAAACTTTCAATATTAGGTATCATCCAAACAATTGACACAGATTTCTTTTGTTCCTCTCTTTGACCTCTTAATGTTTGAGCCCTATTAATTCTGGCAATCTCTGAAGCCATCGAAAAAATGGCTGTCATTCCAACCCCACCAGCAACGAAAACACTGTTATTATAACCTTTAAAAGGAATATTAGAACCATAAGCACCTTCAACTAGAATTGGAATTGAACACTCAGATTTTGGTTGACTTGCAATAAAATTAGCCAATTTTTTTGTTAATCCACCTTTCACTCTAATCAAGAAGACTAATTGATTAAAATTTTGTTCTGAACATGCAGTAAGAACAGTGAAAGGATGTGCTTGCCAAAACATGTCTTTTCTCATAAAATAGAGCCAGCAATATGCACCTGGATAAGGCTTCCACCAACCAGAGTGATTAACTTCCATTCTAATGGAGTGTGGTCTATATGTCAACGAATTTGTTCTAGCATCAATTGTAGCTTCATACAAAACCTTACATTTTGCATTTAAAACACCACCTGACAAAAGAATTCTACTTGCTCTAAAGAAATAATCTAATCCCCAAATTGAAAATGAAATTGCAACATATTCAATCCAGCCTAATGTAAGGCAATGGTACCAAATTCCAATGGTGAAAATAATCATGAAAACTTTGTGTGCCATTTTGAACCATTCATACCCTCTAGATTTAAAGAGAGACCACACCGTTAAAACGCATAAAGCAGAGAATGCCGTGTTCGCCATTCGCCATTTAAGTAAACCCCAACGCTGTATATAATCACCTCTAGCACCAACATAGAGTAAATAAAAAATAGCATGTAAGGCTAACAAGATGAACACAACGAGAGCTGCCCATCTATGAAATACCTGAAATGCCCTATATGACATACCACTAGCTGACATGGCGGGATTGTTTCTTGAGGCAAATAAAAATACCAAAGGTAATTGAATTGTTCCTATAATACCGGTTCTATCTGCATATGCGACATACTTACTACCTTTCTTACAACGGAAAACAGTGCTTGAACTAAATGTATCATAGCCAATACAACAAAATATAATAACCAAAATAACATAAATAATAATAATTATGGAATGTAATCTAATTGGTAATTTTGAAGCAACCAATGGAAATGATCTTTTGGTCGATCCTGGTTGCTTATTATTTTGAAGTTTTTCATTTGTTAATTTTTCCTTTCTAATTTTTGAATTCATTCGTGCTAATGCTTTTTCAACTGGTACATTATATAAATCAAGTTTAAAAAGTTGGGGACAAATAAGATGAATTTTAATCCATCTGACAATTCTAAATTTATTGAAGGAATGCATTAAGTACGGGAAACACCATTGAGATATATTTTGAATTGTTGCAAGAAATATAACTAATCCCCAATAACATAATAAAGTGATACCATAATAAGTTGCTTTAGCTCTTTGATTCATAAATCTTGAAACACTAATATAGGATTGATTATAACATTTTTGTGGAATCCAAACAGGTTGCTTCAAAATAAATGGAGCTGTGTCAGAAGCGTCTTCATTATTATTTCCTTCAAAGACTGAAGATTGTCCATAAGAATCTTTTTGTGTATACGGATTTTTCTTTGATTTCTCTGAATCTAAATAAACATTTGGATCATAATCAAGAACAAAAGGAACTATCTTTTCTCTAAAGTTTTGTAATTCTAAATAACTATATCTTGCATTGGCTTGAAGATGGCAAACATCAATTATATAATCAAATGCTTTTGAGAGCTTTCTACCATCAGTTGTATGATTTCCAATGCATGATAAAACCGTACCCATGAAGGCAACATTCCTACAACGACAATCATAAGCTAAATCCGGTAGAGGACAATCAAATGGATATTCTGTAAAGTTGCTTGCTATGTATAAGCAAGCTGCACCTTCAGCACTTGTGATACCTCTGGCGGAAACATTTGAGATTCCACCCAGAATCTGGTAGAATAACAAGTATTTAAGCAAAGTTTTTGAATGCATCAGATTTTGATGACTCTTAAGTGGGTAAAGTTGTAAAGCAATTGTTCAGTGCAAGTAATTTAAAAAAGGAATTGAAAGTAGCAGGAGAGAAATGGTTCTGCTACTCTTGTGCTTTTGTTGGCGCGTTGAACTAACTTTACTATGGAGAAGATTTCAACTTTAAAAGTGGTCAAACTTGGTAGAATTAACTGGATTAGAAGAGTATATATGCTATATGGGTTGATACATGTAATTTTATGAGAAACTGAGTATCTATTGGTTTTATGTTCTAGCTGGTGCTTGAGCTTGAACTTGACCTTGTCCTTGTCCTTGACCTTGTCCTTGTTCTGGACCAGGAGACATTAACATAAAAATAATAAGAGGAGGGACAATATACTTCCAATACTTCTTAATAAAACTTTTTTCTTCTTCTTCAACTACTTTCCCATCCTTATCCATCTTGATTCCACCAGGTCCAGTGATTTCACCATTCGGATCAACTTTAGGTAAGACAGGATCGGGAACATCCACAGCTTTTCTCCAATTCAAATGTAAATCTCTATCTTCATACAAAGTTCCTAACAATGCTATCGAATCAACATTTATTAAATCATTAGCTTCAATAAGTAATTCTTGACGCAATGGGAACTCCAAATATTTATAATTAAAACAATTTAAAATAGGAATATTAGATTCCAGTTCAATTAATGAAACACAATAAGTACCATCATCTGCATTTTTCAATTCTGTTAATTTCCAATCAGTTTCATTATCGTATAGTAATGTGGCGATATTCTTCTGGATACTGTTGTCATAATTTGATATTTGAAGGGCGTATTTATTGCTGGTGGATAACTCGAGTCCAAGAGCTGAAAAGGTTGTAATAAAAAAAGGCAAGATAAAAAATATCATAACAATGTAAATATGGTAACTTAGTATGGAGACCAATTTGTCTGAATATTTTGTAGAAACGTGATGAAAGTCATCTTCTAAAAGCTCTTCAAGTGATTCTAAAAAGTTGAAGTTTAGTGGTGGAAGAAGACGATCGACGCGACACAATAATATTTATTTAACTATATTTAATAAAATCAATATCAATAACAAAAAATTGACAAGAAATGAGATTATTAAAGTAAACCAAAACTAATACAATATAAAAAGGAAATTAAAAAAACAAAAAAAAAAAAAGACAAAAGATTATTATTATACAAGAAAAATT
>JAJLSH010000057.1:0-11704 GCA_030567475.1 Ambrosiozyma angophorae | reverse complement strand
AAAACCTTTCCGTTAAGGGCACCGTTGCCAGCCTGCTATGGTTCCGCGACAAAATCTGTGTCAATAATCTCTGGAGCTTTGTTATCTTATACGATGATGTAATGTCGTCTGAGCACTTATGTACTTGGAAGTTATCTCCAATTTGACACCCGGTTACCTCAGAAGATCGAAGTGCCGCCATTGATTGCCACCGTTTTTTTTGTTTTGTTCAATGCAAATGTTACTTTTTGTAGTAAACAAGTGATAAGCATCATCTCTTCATCCAAAAAGTTTGTTCAATGTACTATGTAGTGTTTCCCTTCCGGCGTATCTCTCCTGATGCGTGAGTAGTTTACAACTAGTAGAGCGATCACCTAACGTGACGCCTAAAACAGTTAAAGGCTGTAAATGAAGTTGAGAGTGGCAGGTAAGTGTTGTTGCATATAAACATTTATATTTAGGCTGGTAGGTTTCTTTCGGAAGTCCCTTCCTTACCTTGGAATGTGAGTTTTTTTTGAAGAGTGGCAAGTTAATATCAATTTGTGGGTGTGACGTTTTTCGAATGTGGCTATTGAGTTTAAATCTTTGGACTTATACATGTGGCGCGTGAAATTTTGCAAATGTGGCTAGTGAGCTTAAATCTTTGGACTTAGCCATGTGGCGCGTGAAGTTTATGGAATGTGGAAAGTGTCGGGTAAAATTTTGTGGAAAGTGGCAAATAAAGTTTCCAGTGGCGTATTTATTTAGAAAGTGCAGGTGTATTTTTATGTGGCGCAGAATGTAATATGGAAATTGTAGCTTTAGGTTATCTACCTTCCAGTGGATAAGCCCAATATTTATTATCATTAGACTAACTATCATCTGTATTTAGTTTCTTATTGGAGGCAATCTGTGACATCAAGGTGAATTCAATCTTAAAAATAAGGATGTACTCTTATTTAAATTTTATGTTATGGCAGTATTTATTGTACAGGGCGTAACGGGGTAAAGTAGTAACATCATCTGTATCACTTTTACTTTGGAATATATACTCAATTAGAACAATTTTTCAACTAATAAGATTATAAGGTAGGGTATAGTACTTTATATAGTTTCAATGATTACAGGAATGAATGTTGCGCGAAGATATAAAAGAAAAGAACTTTTTGTTAACAGATTGAAGCATAAATCCACACATATTTATAATAGCAAACTATAAATTAAACACATCCATTAAATAGCTTTTATCTTCCTAACGGTATAAACAAAATTAGGGTTTAAAATTTATCTTTCTTTAATATGGTAAATGCTAGCTCAAAAATGCCACTCAAACTCATTATTTGCGAGTTTGGCCGAGTGGTTAAGGCGTCACGTTCAGGTCGTGATATCGTAAGATGCAAGAGTTCGAACCTCTTAGCTCGCATTTTTGTTTGTTCTTTTTCTTTTCTCGAGTCCCTTTTCCGGCAATTAGATCGGCTCTTTATCACAGTTATCCCTTACTTCTCCAGTAGCTCACCGGGTTCACATATCACCACCCCAAAACTTCTAGGCCACTATTCTCAACTCACCACATAAACTATGACTCATCCTTGACCAAAACAAAGGCAGTGTGCACATACCAGCTGTTTTTCCACGAAAATGTTCAATGCAATCTTCAGCGTCACAAATTTTCCACGATTTTTCCACAGATCAACTCCGTCTGCCCCGAGCTGTCCAGCTCCCTTTCCATCTCCCGTATCCTCCCTCATCTCGTCTTCACCTCCTCCTATAGATCAGTTTTCCTCTTACTTAACTTCGCTCTTTTTCTACCTATCCGCCCCCATGTCCGCTGCACGTATCTTGGACTCTGACGATGCTCTTCTGGATGCCCAGCTTAACGCCCCTCCTGCCTCCTCTTCCCCTGCTTCCAATCACAGGTTCTCAAACACCTTCTCCATTGGCTCGCTGGATGTTCCAGTTGAGCTCAGCGACATGTTCGTCCCGCTTAAAAATGCCTACTCCTCAATGGACAACTTCAAAATCGTCGTTCAGCACCACTTCAAATGCAGCAAGAAAAATCGTCAACAAACCTTCAGCATATACCACGACTTCCGCCAGTTCGTTCTCCATGCCAATTCCACCGATATATTTACCCCACAAGACCTTAATTGCAACAACATACTAAACTTCCTGAAGTCATCTGTCAACACCAAGTGCCAACCCGATATCACTGACTACTCCGTTTACTCAAAGAGCTACTACGACAAGCGTGTTACCGCCTTTAGAAAACTGTACTCAACCATATACGGTCACTCTTGGGATGACAACTCTGAGTTCAAAATCATCTCCACCTTCACTTCTTTCATGGCTAAATTACACATTGAGCAGGCCAAAACCACTTCCAGGTATAAGTGTCTTAATTCAGGCGCTGGCACATACTCCTATGAACAGTTTGAAGCCATTGCTGATGCCTGTTGGTCAGAGGGTTTGATTAATCAATCACAATCACTTGAATCTCTCACAGATTCATGTATACAAAGAACTGGATTTAGACCCTCCATGATCCCATTTCTTGTTAATTTATCTCATGCTTCAGCAATGAGAAATGTCACCATCAGAAATCTGGTATTGGAAGACGTTACTTTGTGCAATAAACGAAAGACAATTCGAGGGGTTCCAGTTGTTACTCCGAATAATTCTCTTTCTTTTTTAAGAACTCACGAGAAAGTTGGTGTTGATAACGCAATTAGAGAATCAATTGTATGCAGGCATAAAGATGTCAGACGGTGTTCCATTGCTTCTCTTGGTGTCTTGCTGTTTGATAAGTTACAAGGAGGCGTTGGACCACAGTTGATTGATGAAGTTTGGAGCATATTTTCAAAAGAACAAGAAAAACAGTGGAAGAGTGTTGATACTTCAATATTAGGGGAAGAATTTGAACATATACGGAAGTCAACTACTGATTTTGTCCAGAAGGAGCACATTTGGGTAAAGTTGAAGTTGCTAGATGCGCCTTACGAAAAGTCTTACGCATACATCAATACTTTGTTTAAAAAACTTGATATAGATTCTACGAAGACCTGCCACTCATTTAGAAGAGCTGCTTGCCAGATAGCTGCTAATGCTGGTATTCCTAGAGAAAGTATTAAAGCTTTAGCTGGTTGGGGGACAACCGAAAAAGGTGAATTTTCTTATTTGGACGATAATGATGTGGAATTAACAAAGTTTCAGGCAGGTTTTAACATTGGTGAACAATACTGGATAGATAGAGATGTGGATGTTGAAGGTTCGGCCCAGATGGAAGCAAAGCTATGGCCCTGGATAGACCATTACAATTGTAGTTCTATCAGTAAAGGTAATTCAATTGAGTTACGAATTCAAATGCTTATAAAACTGTTAAAATTTTTGAGGCATACTCTAATCCAGGACGTGGATGCTTTATTGATGATATATCCTTCCCATTATCTCTCTCAATGTGCTCCATTTAACACCCAAGAATTTAATATATATCGAGAAATGGCTTTAGAATCACGAAAAATGCACTCACCTGAAAAAGACTGTACTAAAGAAGACGATATTAGGGAACGACTTGACAGAATTGAAACAGTTTTAAATCATCTAGCTGCAAATAAGGAAACAGATAAACTAGAAATACCGACTAATACCACCGAAGAAGGTGACTCTTGTAAGTTTCTTGATTTAAATCAAGGAATTAAACCACTTTTTGAAATATTAACAGCTACTGAGTTCAAAAGTAGTATGCTTGAAAATGTTGTTACTAATACTTGTACCAATATCAAACAACAGCTTGATATTTTAACTTCTTGTCTAAACCAAAGTATATATTTGGCTAATCATATCCCAAATGGTGATGTTAATGCAGCACCAAGAATTAAAAGAGATATTTCAGGAAACATAAAGGTATCTTCAGAATTAGGAACCTCGGGTCAACTAATGCCTTCATTGTGTTCTCTTAACACCCGTCTTTCAACTTTTCTGACACACCCTTCAATAATTAGATTATCATCTTGTATTTCTTTGACACAATCTCCAACAAATATTTTTTCATCACCATACTTATTTTCCCCACCAGTATCTTCAAACCCATCAAAATTTTCTACTCCATATTTGATTTCATCTTCACCATCCCCATTTTTATTAACCTCTTGTTCAAAAGGAACTGGCGAAAGTGAAAAGCCAACGAAGAAAAGGAAAGTTGCTGATATTGAGCTAAGATTGAATAAGAAAACCAGTACCAAGGAAATACTGAATATATGGTTCTTAGGTAGTTTGACCAGTGAATTCAATCAAGAAGAGCTGGCTCATAGACATAAACTTTGGAAGACACGTTTTAGGACAAGATACTATAAGTACAAAAAGATTGCTCAATTATCTAGTGAGATAAACAATCAGCTGAAAAACAAAGAAGATGCAGCTGCTTTAATACTCACTGTTGAGCCTATTTTGAATGAATATCTTGAGAAAGAGAAATTAACCCATGAGGACCTATATAAAGTTATAAAGATTGGTGAGGGAAAATCCAAGACCTTTGTTAGTACATTAGCGGGAAAACTAATCAAAGAATATTCCAATGGTTAGTGTTTATCTTTTCTATATATTTGATGACACTACGTAATGTCGCACGTACACTGCGCATTTTTGCCACTGAGGCGAACTCCAATTTTCAAACCTAGCCACGCTGTGTCTTCCAATACCATCTTTCTTTGTCTGCGGATCTAAAGGCATTATAATGAATGTTTTAGAATTGTACTAAAAGGGCATCTTTAGAGTTTGCTTTACCAGAAACCTTTGGAGTGATAATTACATGGCCCTTACCAGTTATGAAAATTTTACAGTCTCCCTCCCTCATGAACATGTTTTATCAATAGATATATATTTAGTATATGGCTTTTGAATGCTTGTATAAAGAATTGGATTGATAAGTTGACTTTTTGATACACTCATTAATTTTGTTTGTTGAAACTTATATTCTTCTTGTCTATTGGAGGTTGTGATTTGCTTTGTGAAAAAGTTTGAGCCCATAATTTAATTAACAGCTAGTTTTTAAATATACCCATTTTTACCTTTTTGAGGAGAATTTATATGATTTGTTGTTTATTCAATATCATTGGTAAGTAAATGAATTTATTCCGGGGTAAATCACACAAGTTTATACAAATAACTAGTTTACTTTAATGATTTCTGTTTATCTCAAATTATTTATTCTTGTGCTTAGCGTTTATGCGGTCAATATTCGTGTTATCAGGATCTTTAAGACTTCCCTAGATTTTGGCATCGTATTGTTGGTATGTCCATCAAAGAATCTTGGAACAAAAATATTAAATTCACCATTACCAGCTAAATGTTTTTCATCCATGTCTTAGAGTCATCAGTTCTTAAAATAATCAACCTTGTTAATTTCTAAAGCAAACTCTATTGCATGAAAAGTTACGACCCTACACAACTTAGTTTGTAGTTTGATTTGAGGTTTTGAATCGTTAATGGAAACTTCTTCACTTCTATAACCAACGGGCAACTCTGTGAGCAACGATCGAAACTAACTAGCAAAGTCAGCAACCAATCATTTTGTCTAACGAAGCTATAACTTCCACTCTCGTTCCTTTCAACTGACATCATGTGAACTATACTTCAAGATATGGCGGTCATTTTCATTCAGGGTATTTTAAAATGAGCTTCTCCAGAAAAGAAATATGACCAGTATAAATTTACTACAAGAGGAAGACATTTAGAATGTATTATGAAACACTGGCTATATCTATGAAAATAAAGAAAATTTATTTAGTTAAATGAATTATAAATAATATGATCCTTTGGTCACATCATTCATTAATACTTATCACATCATCATATTTGATCACATCATTCATTAATTCTTATCACATGGGATCAGTCCATATAGGTTCAACTCCTATAGTTTCCGTTATATAGTATTAAATAAATAAATAAATGTACTTCTAGCTTAAAATTTAAAACTGAAATATTGGCGGTATGGAAGAGCTACAACATTTGTTGCAGAATATGATTTTGATTTAACTCATTTCAAGATTTAGGAAAACCCTAATTCAGCTACACAATAATTATGCGATAAACTTAAACCTGAAGTTTTACCTTTTGTGGTAAATATATCTGTGCTATTTTTTAATCTACCTATAAGTTTATTAACTGGAACCAGCAGATGAATCAGTATATATTATATTATCAATATAAGCTCAATGATTAACTGAAGTTTAAGAAAATTTGAAAACAATAACCGAAAGCCTGGAATAAGTCTCGTAAAAAACTTTTTTCATTCATTTGAATCAACCCCTTCAAACTACCAATATCTGAATCCACGCTATTTAATGCTTGATCATATTAATAATAATTTGAAATAATACCGCTTTTATTACTCCATATGGTACATCCAATATGAACCTATAAATCATAAATACAAGATTAAATTGTTCCGTAAACAACCTGTTAAAATGTTGAAACCATTACCGCTATCTGTTGCTTTGTAGATGGTGTTATCTTCCTCTTAGGAACTATCAATATTGTCTAATTCATATATGTAGATTGAGCTGTTGCGCCAGAAGCTCTCTTACGTGTGTTATTGAAAATACAATTGGTTAATTATAATACTGTTTTGGTTTGTGCACGTACAATAATTAGATTTTTTTTTTTTTATTATGATTGCATATGGATTTTATCTGGCGACAGGGTTTCTAAATATGTCCATGTCTGGTAACAAATTCGATGAATATTTTAAATTAATTGTCGTTTTAAGTGTTTTCTGAATCACGGATAAAAAAGATGCGGAGGACTTCCGTGTTCACGTTCAATGGATGAAGCCCTGCGTTTTGATATACTGTATGACCCTTAAATAACTTCAATTACCATTTTTTAAATTATTGATGATTATTCTAGAAACCATACTTAAATTTTATAAAACAGTCATCTCAGTCCACAATAAAGGAATTAACTCCTACCAGCAGCTTAGGCACCCCTTCCATTGATTTCCAGTCTTCGAAAGTTTATCCTCGTTATGTATAGCTAGTATTTCAGTTATTGCTGTAATTCTCAAAGTACACATTTAATCTAGTTCAATATTGCTTACAAGTTTTTGAAGAATATATTGGTAGCCTTGTTTAAATTTTGAGGGATGAGTTAATTCAAATGATTAAATCGATAAATAAGTTCAAATCAGCTCTTCTTTTGTATACTGTTGCTCCATTATAACTAGAGTTACCGATGCACTCTGCTTTATCCTCATATATTTTGTTGATTCGCTATTCAGCTCAGAGTTTCCTACAAAACCTGCCGTTGAACAGGTAAACTTAATGTATATTCTGGTCTATAGACTGTTTTTGATATATCTACTATATCAATGACTCCTTAGCATTGTGTTCTTAGAGTTTCGGCGTTGGTGATTTTCAAAGGAGTCATTGCAAAATTCCGCTAAATACCACCTCTGCTTGATTACTAACACATATAAATTACTACCGAACAAGAACGTGGAAAACATTGATAAAGTTTCTAAGGTGTTTCGTTTCTGGAGGCAGGATTGTTGTTAAAAATTATCATTATTTCAAGGGTACATTTCCAGTAGTTTAGATAACCTAAGTAAAAAGATACTTTAGTTTTTATTATTAAGTTATTTGTCTCAATCCTTAACTGTCAGTTTCATTCCATAATTTTTAATTGAGAAATATTTTTGTCAATGTTGCTGTCAGTTCTCTGTGTATGCCGTTTCTAGGTATCTGTTTTTTACTAAATGAAGTAAACTAGAGAAATCGCTAGCATATGAAATCACTAAATGATCATCATCAAAGTCATATCTTGGTATGAGTCAATCAATCTATCAAAGTTCATTCAAACTAGCAGCTTTTCCCCTCTTACTTTAGTAAGCTGGTCAACAACAAATGGAAACAAAAATTATTTGCAGACTGATTCTATCATCATTAGGATTAATTTTATGATGATAAGTTAGTCTTAGCTCCGAGATTAGGACAAAACTCAATACCTCAAGCAGTTATGAACACCTCCTTTTCATGGGCTCAAGTTTCTGATAAACTTAATTTTGTTTTCAATTACTATGTTTGGTTGACTATTACTCCACACTTATCGAGGACATGTTCTGCAATCATTCCACTTACTTTTCTATTGAAGCAGTTATAATTGATGGTCTTACTAATGACCAAATTACCCAACACGCCTATTGACTGAATAGAGCTGAGGCTGTTGCAATATAAAACGCTGTTAGTCGCGAGGCTTTGACTTTGTTGTCACAGATTTGAACGCTCTTTCAGAAAAGCATTCCGATATGGCCTATGTACAACAATTATTTCAAGCCAGCAACAAAAAACTTAGCTCCTTTTGAACATTCAATGGATAATTTTTTTATGGTAATATGGTTATTCAGTTTTTTGAGTCAGATGCTAATTAGGGCATTAAGTTTTTTAACTAAGGAAATAGGAGTGCCAGTTGTTTTGCATACACAGCTATTCTTGTTCAAGAAAATTTGGTTATTTTTCAAAAATCAAAGATTGAAATTAAGGAATAAGAAATAAGAATTATATCATCCCTTCTAAAATTTCTAATCCCAGTAATTTGTACAAAAGGCGCTTTCAAATTACAGAGAATTTACCTTTTCAGAAGGATGAAAGATTACATGGGGAAATAAATTTTAAATTCTTTGTCCTAAGATATGATTTACTAGCTATTAGAATTTGATCCAATATCCTTATATTGTGACATAATCTTTTAAACTGAAAGCCGAGAGATTCAATACATGTATTTTCATTTAGGTAATCATTCATTGAAGATTCAATTGCACCGTCGCTATTTTTTATATTATAATTAGAAATAATGAATTTATTAAAATATAAAATGAAGAATAATCTTAGATTAGTTGAAGAGAAGGAACAATCGGTTTCAATGTCATCGTACTTTTATCAGCTAGATAAGATGAGGTACATTCAACAAAGTTATCATCATCTTGAATAATGTAAAGACCAATAAGAGATGTACTTCCGAAATTCCCTCAAAATAATTACGATCTTATCCATGTGATCTACTAAGAAGCACCACGAATTACTGCTAGCTATGTGTACGGCAAAAGATCTAGCATTTCGAAGGTCACTGTTAAATTTAATAACCAATCATAACAGCAAAAGAATTCTTGCCACAAATCCATTATATGCAAAGTCTACAGCTTTAGCCTCAAATGCGTTGAATCTGATAGTTAGTAAAGGTTTCAGACAATTCTGTTGATGACAAAAATCAGACAATTAGTGTGTTTGATATCAATAAATGGTTTAAGTCAAGACAAAATCAAAGGATACATCCCAAAATAACATGATATAAATATTATTATAAAATTTTTCCAAAGTTATAATAAATTGCAACCCCACACTTACAAAAATTCAAATATCAAAAGTCTGAATATTTAAGTTCTAATTACGTTGATTGCAAATTTTTGAATTTTTGAATTTTTTTCCCAACTTCTTTACCCTCATAAAACCTGAAGACGTTATTAAAAGGTGCAACATTAAAGTTTCTGTTTTAGATTTAGGTGGAGATACTTTTACTATCTACTGGCATGTGAAAATAACAGTTTACCAAGGTTTTTTGCTTACGAAAGAGAACAGAAGTAGTGGAAATTAGAGATAATTAGATTAATGATGAAGTCACTGATGTCCTCACTTCAAGAAAAAGTCATAAGCGTTATATCTAGGGGCTTATATGTAAGACTTGTTCAGTTATTGAAAGCATGTTACCACTGGTATCTTACCCTATTTCAATAAGTTCCACTGATTACCCTTAAAGGCAAATATGTGAAGATAGATATTTAATTTTACCTGACACTGATCTAGTAATCAAGTTGATTTAGTTGATGTTTCAAAATAACTGAGAAGGAATTGAACCAAATAAACTCAATTAAAACATAAACGGTAGTAGAAGGTATTACTTGGAGTAGTTTTATTTCAACTAAAAATGATACCCAATTTATTGCAGATTCGCCGAATATTTATAAAAAGGGTACAACAGTCTACAGAAAGGATTCATTTAATGGTTGCTCTGATTATAATTCATTTCAGTTAAATATCCGTTCCCCTTATGTTATTAGACCGTGTGATTTTACTTGTTATATATTGCAGATGCTTGTTCATTGGTCGTCACTGTTAAGATTGAGAATAGAGTTGAGTTATATAATTTTAGGTATATAAACAACAAACAGGACTTTTTCTTTATTATTTCTTTGCTATAGCAATCACTTATAACCAATCATAAGAAAGAATTATTGGTTCCATCAATTTAGAATGATATTCCTAAGCTTGCTACTTGAAGTGCTCTCATTGTTGCGCCACACGTCAGCTCTCCGCCTATTGCCGGAATAATTATTCATCTTTGGTGAATATAATGAATGATAATAATTACTGGAATATATTAATGTACTAATATATTAAGTTTTGTTCTTTCGGAGTGCAGTTCATTTAATGATCTTTTAAGGGAAAGGTATAAACTTGAAGGGCCATTAAAAAAATGAAAATTCGATAGAATGTTCAGTTTTTTAATAAATGTATTCTATAAAATTTATTACATCGTTTCTATTCAGTCTTCTTTGGTCGTATGATCTTTACTTGGCTATTGTTTCATCACTCATATTAGCTTCCAAAAAATAATACAATATTTTGCAATGACCTTCGCCAGAATTCATCTGTTTTCATTTAATTATGTTCTTCATTATATCTCCAATATTTATTAATAGTCAATAATTTCCTATGAACTGCGAGATGGTAAAAAACAGTGTATTTTATATCATTGTAAAGTCTAGTTAGTGCAGTTAGTTAATTAATTTGATAAAACTCAAGTATCATTTATCAAGAAAAGTCTAGTCAACTATCATATCTTCACAATAATTTCAAGCATAACGTTTTGATTAGTCGCTCATTCAGTTCCAAGGTCATGAAATAAATATCGTATTTTTGAAATAAAATACTTAAATGCCATGCCTTTGAAAAACATATGAATATTAGTTTTTCTTTTAGGAATCCTCGCTCGAACTTCCTCAATTTGTGAGCATGCCAGAGTAGTTCGGGTCAGGATGTACAAACTCGTTACTACTTGTTCGATCTGAGGGGATTGGTAAAATTTTACCCTAGATTTCCAGAGTCACCAACACAAAGTGTTTATCTCATTCAAGTATTGTTATTGGAGTGCCCTACTATTTTTCAGCATTATATCAATGCTCTCAACAATAATAAATTTCCAAAAAGCAATCAACTAAAAGTTAAAAACATTTGGTCCCTAGCAGGATCGAACTGCTGATCCCCGCGTTATTAGCACGATGCCTTAACCAACTGGGCCAA
This sequence comes from Ambrosiozyma angophorae, assembly GCA_030567475.1. NCBI lineage: Eukaryota > Fungi > Ascomycota > Pichiomycetes > Pichiales > Pichiaceae > Ambrosiozyma > Ambrosiozyma angophorae. Next base: position 395 of record JAJLSH010000057.1, on the reverse strand, counting down.
GGGACCATGATGTGCTTTGTAAGGATTGGGATATTTGACTATATGAAGTATCAGATAAAGAAAAGTTTCTCTTTAAAAGTGTCCCTCGAATCCAAAGAAAGCTCAGGCTCGAAGGAAATACACACAACTATATATAATCTATATAATTAATTCTCGGAACAAAATAAAACAACTCAAAACAGTAATATTAAGATGCCAAAATGGAATACTTGACAAAAGATAAAGATAATAAAAAGCTCACGGCAATAGAATAAAGATGATAACAAAATAATAAGAGATAATAAAAGACAATAAAAGATAATAAAAAAGATAATAAAAAGATAACAAAAACTAAAGAGATAAAAAAAGCAACTGTCTAAATTTAAGCAACCAACTTTCGGCAGAATTTCGCCGAG